>KQ962134.1:131571-196188 GCA_001563735.1 Leucoagaricus sp. SymC.cos | reverse complement strand
GAGCGTCTTGACGGACCCAGTTCCAGGAGGAGTCGAAGTGACGAGCCTTGAGAGGGTCGAAGCGCGGTTGAATGCCATCAATGTAAGAGTCACCGTGCTCACGGGTGATGCTGTCGAGCTTGGCTTGCAGAGCAGTACTGTTGGCCTTCTCGCGATCGTATGAAATTTCTCCAGCACGGGAGTCTTTCTTGAGGTAGCGCATGTAAAGTTCAATTTGTTGACGGACGAACTCGTTCTGATCATTCTGGAACTTGAGGAACTCCTCGCTGTTGATTGTAGCACCACCGGCACCACCGGCAGCACCACCAGCGGCACCAGGAGTAGCGAGGGTGATACCTGAACGCTGAGCGTAGGTCTGGACGACACCGTCGAGCCAAGATTTAGCTTCAGCCTCAGAGGCGAGACGCTTGGAAGGTTCAAAGGTAGTGCCGAGGAGGAGGACACCATCAATACGGGAAGGACCGAGACCCCACGTCTTGTTAAGGTACGAGCGAATAGAAGAGGCGTTGAAGCCACCAGGCATCTTTCCACCAACGAGACGAGCGACAAGACCAGTACTGTACTTGCCAAGAGAGCCGTTGAAACCGGTTCCCAAGGCAGAGCCCAGTTCTTCAAGAGGCAACTCCTCTCCCTTCTCAGGAGCAGAGGAGAACTCTTGTTGAAGGTCACCGAGAATCTCGTTCTGAAGGGTAGACTTGCCGCCGACGAGATCCTTGATTGATTTTGAGAGGGGAACTTCATCCACACGCTTCTTCAACTTCTGGGCGACGACGACGGTAAGAATCTCAATAGCCTTGACGGGTACATCCTCGATGCTGGCAACAGGACCACTCGGGGCAGCAACGGGTACGGGAGCAGCAGCAGCTGGAGCAGGGGTGGCGGCAGCGGCAGGCGCGGCCTCGGCGGGTGCCTCCTCAACAGGGGCGTCAGGTTCATCCTCATACTGATAGTAAACTTCCTTAGTGTTCTTCGCGTGGCAAAGAATGACACGAGTGCAAGAGACAGAGTCGTCGGAGGCTTCATATTTGGCCTTCAACGTACGAATGGCCATACCAGTGAGAGTGGGAGAGGGACCCAACTCGATGAGACGCTCGAAGTTGTAGTGAGTGAAGAGGAGGTCCTGAGTCTGAATCCAGCGGACAGGTGAAGCGAATTGATATGCAAGGAGCTCAACAAGGATGATGTAGGCGAGCTTCTGACGATTCTCGAGGCTGTCCCACTCATCTTCCTCCCATTTCTTGAGGACCTTGTCGAGGCGAGGCGAGGAGGTCTGATCGTAAATAATTTGCGCGTACGCACGAGAGACGTCGAAAGGCTTGGCGATGAGATTAGGAATGTACTTGCCGACGAGCATGTCGGGGTTGAGGTGAGAGGGGTTGATCTTCTTGGAGAGGTCTACAAACATGAATAATGGCATCATTGGAGGACTGGGAAGTGACACTTACAGGCTCGGAACGGCAAGACACCTGCCCATAGGTAGCGAGAGTGGAAAGGCACGTCGATACCAGGAAGAGGAATAGTGGCGAAGCCACGCTCGAGGACAATATGACCTTGTGCTTTCTGTTGATCAAGAGCACGCTGGAAGCACTCTGCAATGATCTCGCCCAACATCTCCTTGACTTTCTCAATGGGGTAAGACTCGGTCAACTGGAGAGAAATCAGAGATCGGTCCAGCAAAAGAGGGAGTAAACAAACCTTAGCAACATCAATCTTCTGAACCTTGAGGTAGTTGAGGACGTTAGTCATGGTTTGAAGGGCGACAAGCTCTCCAGCACAGACGTATTGTTGACCCTGTCAAAGTCGATCAACGAACGTAATGGATACACAAACCAAAAAGGTGCATACCTCGACATTAAAGTTGACGATTTCGAGTAACAGGCCAGTTTTGAGCGCGATCATATCAACGACCTCACGCAGAGCAGCATCACTGAAAGTCTTGGAGATACGAGAGGGATTGATAGCACACATAGCATAATTCGAACGGTTTTCCGAATCACGCTCAACAGCGCGTTGCATAGTGATACCGCGATAGAAGACGACATCGACGAGAGCAGAGATATGAAGGACATCAGCGATAGAAGCAAGAGCGGAGTATTCACCCAGAGAGTGACCAGCAAATGCACAGTCCTTCTGAATGAAGCCCTTGGAACGCATGTCCTCGAAGGTGGCCTTTTCGGTGACGACGAGAGCGATCTGAGCGAACTGAGTGGCGAAGAGGAGACCATTAGGATGACTGAATGTGTAGCGAGGGGTGCGGTTGTCGATATCGGCGAAGAGGGGAAGAGTTTTGACGTTGCCGTCCTTGTCGAGAGTGTCATATGTCATATCCATGTACCGTTGCCGAATAGCTTGACCTTGAATGCCACCGAAGTAGATAGTCTTCTCCTTGGCGTTATCTCTGACGATCTCAATAATCGAGAACCCGTAGGTAGCGAGCAAGTGAGCATCGGCACCGTCCCAAACGGCACGAGCAGCAGGCGAAGAGTTGTAGAGATCCATACCCATACCAGGCTCCTGAGAACCTTGACCAGTGAAGACGTAGACGGTGGTGGGCTGCTTGACTTCAGCAGATCCAGTGAGGACCTTCTCGCCGCGGGAGTTGGACGTCTCGATACCGACAACGATGTTACCATCACGCATGCCCGTGTGCCTGAGCTTGACAATGAGCTCATCACCAGGAAGAACCATTCCGACAAAAGAGACGTTATAAGCAATGACACGATCAGGGTGGCCCTGAGCAACAACATTCTCGATATAGCGGCGAGTAGCAGC
Organism: Leucoagaricus sp. SymC.cos; assembly: GCA_001563735.1. Taxonomy (NCBI): domain Eukaryota; kingdom Fungi; phylum Basidiomycota; class Agaricomycetes; order Agaricales; family Agaricaceae; genus Leucoagaricus; species Leucoagaricus sp. SymC.cos. The sequence goes on along the minus strand of KQ962134.1, from coordinate 193,416 downwards.
ACTCGACCACATGCCATGGCTGATAGTAGTGGGAAGGGAAGCGTAATCAGAGAAATAGGGGTTGACGTGGATAGGGTTGAAATCGCCAGAAATTTTCGAGTAGGGTTCGTTGGTGAGAGGAGCATTGAAGTGGGTTGAACCCTCAACGTGTTCAAGGGTGTAGCCCTCGTTGGCAAGAGGAGTTGAGAGACTCCTGCTGAAAGTCGACGCTGCCGACCTTGACGAGGACCTTCAATTGATTACGGACGAAGACATCACCGGTGACAGATACATTGCGGAAAACACCACGATCCTTGAAGGAGACAGACGATGAAATGCGGAAGATAAGAGAGGTGCCGGCAAGAAGAGGAGTTGACTCGTTTTCCCACTCAAACCACTGCTTGGACTGAAGAACACCAACTTGGGCATCAGTCTCAAGAGAGACAAGGTAGTCAGGCTCCTCGGTGGTCTCAAAAGTATTCTCGTAATCGGTGAAGCGACCACGGTAGAGGAATGCAGAGACGACTTCGATGACCTGCTGACCATCACGATAGACATGACCCTTGACTTTCACAATCTTGCCCTCGGGAGCGTTGACAACGGAGACGATACGAGCTTCAGACTTGCAGACATCGCCAACCTTGAGGGGAGTAGCACCTTCAACCATGCGGAAACCATTTGAGAGATGGACGAGTTTGAGAAGATCGCCATCAATGCTAGCTGGGAAGATCGACTTCATGATCGCCTATGACGAGTCGTTAAAATTTGATTTCTGAACTCCAGAACCACAAGTGCTTACCTGCCAACCAGTGACGATAGCGAAATCCATAGGCGCCTGGGCGCTATCAGTCCTGACGCTCTTGAACGACTCTCCTTGATTTCCAACGACTGCACAGAACTCCTCAACCTCCTCCTCCGTAATGGTAACCTCGGGTCCAACGAACTTCTCCTTGATGTCAATGCTCGGCAACACCTCGTTATCACCATACCACAACTTCCAATAGAACTGCTTAATACGCTCATTACGACCAGCAGCGATCTCATGAATAGGCATATAGCCTTACTTGATCTCCACAGCCTTGAAGCCAGCAATGTGAGCGCCGTATGAGCGAGCAGCGCCGTAGACGGTGATGGAAACGGGAGATGAACGTTCATAAGCAACGACGACGCGTTGACCAGAACGAGGAGCAAGGAGACGACGGATAGGATTATCAATGTAGGAGGTGCCTTGAACGATAGTCTTAGAAGTGACAAGAGCACGAAGCCAAGTCAGCTCGGTACCACCAAGGGTCTCAAGCCAAGCATTGGGGGAGGGCAGAGACGAGCCGAACTGATAGACAATATCCTTGGTCCTCTCAGTACGAGTGACACCAGTGAGAGTGGGAGTGCGGGAAGGTTTTGCAGCAAGATAATCGACAGTAGGGATAGTGGATTCATCACCGGAATATTTCCATTCAAGAAGTTTCGAAATGAGAGAGGAGTTGATGTTGCCAAGGAGGTCCTTGATTGGCTCGTCCTTGACGGTCGACCATTTAGCGGCAACGGGACCCTGAAGAATACAGACTCGCTGAGGGTCTTGATCGAAAACGGCCTCAATATCTTCAGCGGCCCAAAGGGAATCCTGTGATTATGGAAAATTGAAATTCGAGATCAATCAAAAGCATGTGATCTCTTAAAATATAAGCTGACCTTCTTAAACCAAACTTCAAAAGACGCGTCCAACACAGGGATGAAAGGAACAGGCTTCTGTCCTGGCCTCTGCGAAATAGCAAGGAAATAGGCCGCATCCTCAGCAGCAAGTAATTGTTCGGTGGCTAGGGGATAGGCTTGGAAGAATGACTCAACGATGGGAGCAGGATCATCAAGGGATGTGTAGGACTGAAGGAGAGAAGGCTTGTTGCCAGTATCATTGACACCAGCAAACCGTTCCTCGACGCGTCTCAACCAGTCGCCAGTCAAATTACGGAGCGACTTGTCAATCCAGCGCTTCTCATGGACAACGAACATCAACCTAATCATACGCAAGACCGTCTCTTCGTAAGTCATGTCACCCAATTCCTTTGCGACACTTTCGTCCTTCTTCCATCCGAACCAAGGCTTGCCGAAGTCCTTGTTCAACTGAGAAATGACTTCATCCCGACGCTCAGCCAACCAGGCAGTACGTTTTTCCTTAGGCAGCTTGAAGACTGTATCATCGAACTGTTTCCAGAGCTTCACGCCACGGGTAGCGACCTTATGAATAGGTTCGCCGAGTTCCGAGCGGACAGTCAAGATACCACCAGTGGGCTTAGCGTACGTGCCTTCCCATTGTTCATCACCGACGCCGGGAGCACCGACGATCAAGTCCTTGACAGACGACGATGTATGCGCTTCCTTGGCGACCATAACACGACTGGCAAACAAAAAACCGTCGAAAGGCATGGGTTGAACGCCAAAACGATCAACAGACCATTCTCCAGACAAATACGGCCAGACGTCATCGGCAGAGCCGAATCCAGAGCCAGCAACAAGGACGATATTAGAATGTTGACGAATGGAGCGATAGGTAACGAGAACCGGTTGATGGAAATCTTCAAAGGAGTGGTGACCACCAGCACGACCACCGGTCCATTGGAGGATGATAGGGAAATCGGGATTGGCAGCGGCGATATTGACAACCTGGCGGATACCATCGACGGAGCCGGGTTTGAATGCGACGTGCTTGATACCAGCAGCTTTGAGACCATCGATGATCTCTACAGCTTTCTCAGTCGTGGGGATACCAGCGGCAACACAAAAACCTTCAACGGGAACACCTTCTCTGCGCAATTCCTGCCACAAGGGAAGCTGGAATGTGAACTGGCGGGGGTTGATGTAGAGGGAATTGAGAGTGAGACCAACACCGGCGGGAATCTTGGCTTGGATTTCAGCAACCTTGGCGCGGAGAGCATTGGCGTTGTAGTGACCTCCACCGGCCAGCTCGACATGATAACCAGCATCGAGGATTGCGCTGACGAAGCCAGCTTTAACGGTGGTAGGGGTCATACCAGCGACCATGATAGGAGCTTTACCAAGGAGACGAGACATGGGAGTATCGAGGTGGATGGTGCCATCGCTACAGGGGGAATTAGCATTTGTACTCAAAGAGGTTGTCTTGCGACATACCTGGTGCGAACCAAGCTAGGAGTAAACCTCTTGCCCCACCAATCCTCGTATTTGACGTTCAACGAATCGTACAACTCAGCATCTCCCTTTCCTTTGTCTCCAACAACGATCACACGAACACCACGGCCATCCAAGTTACGCGCAGTCAGAGGACCAATGCCGCTCAGGCCACCAGGACCAAAGTCGACGGCGTGAGTGGCAGTTTCAGGGAAGTTGGTAGCTTTAGTCCAGTGAATTGGAGCCGTGCAAATCTGTTCACACAAAGAGCGTGCGATCGAACCCTGGAAGTCGCGCATGTCTTCGCCTAGAAATCAAATATATCAGTACGACCCTGACACGCGTCGCGCAACTAATTAACATACCTGTTTCCGTGTGAAACACCGGAATCTTTAAATCGGAAGGCTCCCACAACTCTTCCTTCAAATCCTCATCGACGACAATATCTGTCACATCGCCAAGGTAGTCGCTGTGGTATGGGACACCAACGACCAAGAAGCGTACAGAAAAGACGGGCTTGCGCTGGGAGAAGGGGACCTTGCTCTGGTCAGTACCACTGGGTGCCCTGACCTTCCTTAGATTGATGACGAGACCGTGTAGAGCCCGCGCCGGGCCAGTGACAACGAAAGCACGCGGTCCATTATTCAAGGAGATAGCAAGTTGCGAGTTGGTGGGCAGATAAGAGTTGGTTTTCTTGATATGCACTTCGAGTTCCTTGAGGGAGAGACCAGTGACGGATAACATGGGGGAAGGGGTACCTTCGCCACCATCAAGAGTATCTTGAATGAGACTGGTTTCGACGGCGACGGGAGGGAATGCTTGTTGACCACGAAGGCCACAGTAGAAGAGCCACTTGAGGGCCTTGCGCGAGTTCGCGGTGAGGTCATCGAAAGTCTCGGACGCGCTGACAACTACTGCAGAGACGATTCCCTGCGAGTGGCCGGTGGCACCAGCGATGCGATCACGAACTTGGCCGGGAGTGAGGTTCGTCGCACGGCAGACGACCAAATATTGCACGAGTTGGGTCAGGCCGATGAGCGGCAACGAAATGGGGACTGATGCAAGATAAGCTACAGAGGGACGCTCGATGGCACCTGTCAGCCACGAGATAGCATCCAATCCATAGTTAAAGTAGGAGCTCTCGACTTCTTCCTCGGCAAGTCCGATAAGATCAGGAACGATGGCCTGCAAGAATGGGGCAACGTATGGCTGATAGATGTCGTAGAGACTTTGCAATTCGTCAAAGTACACCTCGTTGGTTCCTTGGCCTCCAAATAAGGCGAAGATCGAGGCCTTGCCGGAAATGGCAGCAGTCAATAGAGCTGATTCTGGCTGGCGGGGAATTGAGGTGGCTCCGTTGTTTTCGAGGGCTGCGACGGCGCGGAAGTATGCAGAGAGGACTGCCTTGCGAGTATCGGTTGTGTAGGACGCACAGAGGGAGTGGATATCCTTGGAAGAAAGGTATGATGACGTAAAATGCTTGAGCACGTTGAGGAGTAGATGTAGGCGTGCTTCGGTGGATTGCGAGTCGTTATCGATGCTAGATGCAACGTGTGCCAGGAATCTTGCAGCCAATTCTACGACGGCCTCGGCTTCGTCTTCGAGCTCAGCAGTAACATCAACTGCGTCCTGGCTCTGTGTATGGAGGAATTCGTCACGCAAAACCTCTGCGGCGATCCATTCATCGGGCTTTGTCGAGACGGGGATTGAAATCTTTTTTCACGTTAATTAGTGACTAATTGGACTGAAAACAACGACATACTCTAACTGGCCCATGGGCTATAATGAGGGGACGCGAAGCGATGGAAAGGGGTGCGGCATTGCCATTGGGGACCGCCATCTCTTGTGGGGGATTCTAGGATGGACGGGGATTCTGTAGAGTGGCTCTACAAGAGGGAACTAAGCAGCCACCAATCTACGAGAGGTTATATATTCCCCTGACCCCAACCACGCTTCCCCAACGAATTTTTTGGCTGGAGAGCATCACGTGATCGTTCGCGACATTAACGGCCAAGAAAAGTTTTCGCATCACTAGGCGAAGTCTAGGCCAATACTGTAAGTACCCATTTTGGTGATTTGATCGGTTATCAGAAACAGACTATGTTGCGTTTTGCAAAGTGACATGTGGCGCACGGGCCGCCCCAGCCTGCCTTACGGGTATTGTAACCATGTATATAATTCTACGACTATTTAGCGAAGTCGAACAACCGCCATACCACGGCCTCCAGGTTCGTTCGCCCAAAATCCATCCAGAAAATTGACCGTCACAACAATTCACTTCAAATCATCCACCTTCCCGTGTCTCTTTTTCGACATCGCAAATCTCCTGCACGCCCTCCCTGAAAAATACCACGTTGTACTCCAGCAGTCCCCGTCGGCCCTCGTATACCGAAGTCGGCACCAATGCAAGCAGCGCAAGCGACGACGTAATCCCATGGTAGGTCAAAGTCGTCCCTGGGGTTGAGGGATGTAATGATGTCGCCGCGCTGGGGTAGAACATCTCTTTGGTACGTTTGGTGCTCGCTTGGGGTAGCACGTCAGTTGGCGTTATTGGGGATGAATAAGAAGTACTATTGGCTGATAATAGTGAAGGGTCTTCAGCTGCCGTGGGATGGGTACCATGACGAGATGGGCTAACAGATGCCGACCTTATTTTGTCCGGTCAACCGTCAACCGACATGCCAACATCTGAATATACTTACTTGTACAGTGTTCCGAACGAGTTCAGCATCTCAAGGTAATCGCAGCACAAGTTGTGTGTTGCGCTATCCACTGGAGATGCATCCGTGGCAATATATAGCCGTGACTTAGTTTCAAAGAGGAAGGCTTTCGGTGATTGGGAATTCTGATGTCACATAAATCAATGACTTTGATCTCATTGAATGCAGCTAAACGTACAGCACAAAACACGTTAAGCATGTCTTCTAGGAATGGAAGGGAGTCGATCAATTTATGGAGCACGCGCGAAAAGGCTTCTCGGAGGGAGTGGTCGTAGACGGAGGTCAAGTAGAAGTTGGGCTGGATCTCATACTCAGTGGCGAGATCAAGTAACCGGTCAGTCAAACGTTCCTGTATCTGCCTGAAATTCTCTGGTGATAAAAACTTGAGTCGCCAAAGACGAGACGATCAGCAAGGAACACACCAATCTTATCATCCTCCTGAAGCTTCTCGGATTTGTGCACGAAAACCTCAATGTGAATCTTATGGTTTGCCTGCACCGCTGCTGTAACAAACTCCATCAGCTTCGTTATAGGTTGGTTATATAGATCCTAGAATACAAGTGACTTTGCATTAGAACTACAAGGTTCCAGGACATGAGTCATACTCACCCGAATGTCGATAACAAAAATCAGGCTCCGGAACTGTGTGATTGGTATCCCAATAGATTCGGGCGTAGCATGTCCAGGCGTATCCCACAGTTCAAGGGGGACAACTGTGCTGGAGTGTCAATGCAAGAATTCAAAGCGTCAGCAAACGGAAGCGCGTACGCAGCAGATATAGTACTGATCCAATACGCACTCTATTGGATACTTCATAATGCGATAGGTCGGCTCCAAGTAAAAGGACTGTTTCGGCGGCAGATTGTTGAACAATACTTGCTGGATGGACGACTTCCCTGACCTGCAACAGCCCAAGGGGGTGAACACCGGATCGGAATAAACGAACAAACAACATACCTACGCAGCCCGATCAGCAACACCTTCGTGCGCGGAATACTTGATGACGAAGATCTCGAGCCATTCAGCAGTGGTTTAGGCTGACGAACATTATGGGAAGTAGCATTATACGAGACGTGGTTAGTAGCCATGGCCAGTATGCATTGGAGAGAGAAACAATGGCCCATGTGTGATTGTGTCGAAAATAGCCATCAGCACGTGGAGCTTCCTCAAAAGGAAGGCAGTGAAAGGGGTGTCTATTGGATCAACAATTTCATCATCGTCGTTGCGTCCTGCACCTCTTTGGCGCACGTTCGTCGGCCTTTATTCTGTTCCACCGACGATATATCTTGGTTCACTTTTTCCTTTTCCTTCCTCTTTCCTGCTAGCGGACCATGAAGTTTGGTACAAAGATCAGCGTATGTCAAACCCAACTTCCTTGAACGCCCAAACTAACCTTTGGATCTAGACTGACCTCTACAACGAATGGCGACCGTTTTACCTCGACTACAATCAACTCAAACGTGAATTGAAGGTCATCAATGTCCATTGATAACGGAATTGGAACCGCACACTCACCCTGTCGCTATAGACACGGACAACGGGTCGGACCTGGACTGAGAAGGATGAGACAGAATTCAAGAAAATGCTCGAAGATGAGCTTGACAAGATTCACGATTTCCAGAAAGCCAAGGTTAGCTCATTACAGTTTCTTTCTCCTTTCCCCTCTCCCTTGCATTGCTCTTTTCTCTCCTCTACAACACTGCTTAAACCGGTCACCTTCCGACGGCGAAACAACAACCTACTACCCAGAGTCATTCCCCTCACGGTTCTCCCCACTTCCCAACTTCTGCGTCCCCTCACACCTGTCAACGTCAATGACTTCATCATCAACGATTCATCTGCCCTCGACATTGAGGATCATCCACTTTATTTTGGCTTCGAGGTCGATGGCAGCTGTTGGCGCTTCTCATGGATCCGATCCACCCAGAGACCTGTCACGCCGCAAAACAGGGTGTGCGGATACCTTTTTGGGCATTTTCAATGTCAATGACCCTTGGCACATCACGATGGCATCAATATCTTCGATTTTCTCCATTTGATTGGAGCGTCCAAAGTGTGGTCGTGTGCTGTCCAATATGCGCCACCATTGGCTCTTTCACCATTCCTCGCTTCAAACTCAAGCTTGGGCGTTTATTTACCTTGACCCCCTGTCGTCGAAACGACTCCCTCGGCTTTTCGGGTTTCTCACCTCCGACCGTATTTCCGCCGCTTGCTAACTTCTACCTTCTTTTTTTTTTCCCATCTCCCTTCTCGCTCTTCTTGATTTCTCTTCACCTAAAATATATGGTTGTCAGAGATACTAACTCTTTTGTATCAGACCACGGAACTCGCTATCCGTATTCGAGATGCAGAAAAGCACGTCCGACGCCTCGTCGTCGAAACCGATGCCAGTGATCACCAAGATTCTAGGCGGGTTTCTCGTCAGTCCTCTAACGACCCAGAGATTCAGCAAAGACGACACGACGAGTACGCTCATGACGAAGGCTCTGATGATGACCTTGACGACGACGAGGATGGCAACTTGACGGACGAGTCTTACGGCGCTCTCGAAGAACGATTCCATGGCCTGGAAGAAGAAGTCGCTATTCTCGTCGCTGATGTGCATGATCTCGCTCTTTATACTAAACTTAATATTACCGGATTCATGAAAATTCTCAAAGTGAGTTATTGCCGTTCAGTGGAGGTAGGGCTAATAACTTACGCATGATTGTTAAGAAACACGATGTGAGTCGCCAATTTTTGTTCTTGCATCCTCATTTCACTCAATACACCTCGGCTGATCCCACGTCAAACGTTTACAGAAGCAAACTGGAATACCTCTCAAGACGTCATTCATTCAATTCTATCTTGAAAAACGTCCATTCTATAAATACAATTGGGATGCTCTCATCGTCAAGTTATCTAAGTTATACGATCTCGTTCGTACTCGCGGTCACCCTGTTCAAGGGGACTCGAGTGCCGGAGGCAATCAGAGTGCTTTTGTTCGACAAACTACTAAATATTGGGTAAGTTCTCATTCAAGCTCGATTTATTGATCAGATTTCATGCTATTTGAAAAGGTTCATCAGGATAACCTTGTGCCCTTGAAATTGGCGATCCTACGTAACCTGCCTGTCCTGGGTATGTCTTTGTTGCGGATGCCTTGAATGCATGCTTACTACTCTTTACTTAGTGTTCAACCCCGACAAGGAGTATGAGCCCAAGGACTCTGGTGTGTAAATTGACTCCTGAAACCGATACCATCCTAATTGATAGATACCAGCTATCACTTCTATTTATTTCGATAATGAGGATCTTGAGTTATACCTCGGCCGGCTGGAAAAGACGGAAGGAGCTGAGGCCATTCGTTTGCGCTGGTACGGCGACGTTGATAACAAGACTGTACGTTCACTATTTCTCCATCCTATAACCCTGTACTGAACGTCTACATGATAAACCAGATCTTCGTTGAGCGTAAAACCCATCGTGAAGATTGGACGGGTGAAAAGTCCGTCAAAGCCCGTTTCCCTCTAAAAGAGCATCAAGTCAACCCATTCCTTCGTGGTGAATATACTGTCGATGCAGATTTCCAGCAACTTGTGAAGAAAGGCAAGAAGACTCAAGCTGAAGTTGATTCAATGATTCAGCTCGCGAACGAAGTCCAATATACGATTCTTACAAAGAGGTTACAGCCCGGTACGCTAAACGTTCCTTTAAATGAGCAGCGAACATCTCATTTCAATACCCGTCAGTTATGCGATCCTTCTACGATCGAACAGCATTCCAGCTCCCTGGAGACGCTCGTGTCCGTATTTCCCTTGACACGGAGTTGACTCTAATCAGAGAGGACAACTGGGATGGCAAAGTTCGCGCAGGGGATAACTGGCGTAGAGAGGACATCGGCATTGATTTCCCCTTTGAGCAAGTTGCGCCAGAGGATAAAGAGATATTCAAGTATGGCATTTTGGAGGTGAAATTACAGACCCAGTTTGGTCAGCAACCACCGGAGTGGGTTACCGATCTGGTGCAGTCACATCTGGTCGAGGCTGTTCCTAAGTTCAGGTGAGCTTTGCTGGTCCTTGCTATCGGTTGAGTGCATGGTTGATCTTAACGATGACTTCATTTTTTTCGTTGGACAGTAAATTCATTCACGGATGTGCAACGCTTCTTCCCAACCGCGTTGACCTTGTACCTTTCTGGTTGCCTCAGAGTCAGTGTCGCCTTCCTTCTCACACCGCCCACGAAACTAACATCCCGACAATTCAGTGGACATTGATATTCTCAAGCCTGACACTGGTTATCTAAGCGTCATAGAGCGCCCAGCAGCCGCTTCATCGAAGGGATCAAGCTCCCGCCAACCCTCCACCGGTTCCCACTCCCCAGAATTTGAGGGCTACACTGAACCCTTGTCTGAAGGCGAAGAAGAGGAAATGGATATTGCACCCGCTAAGAATGAAGGCCAGCGCACTGGGTTGAGTGGTGCTGCCGTTGAGGAAGCTATAGCGTTCCGCGAGCAAATGCTCAAGCGTCGAGAAGAGCAGGAAATGGCTGATGGGTTGAACACGAAGGGGGAAACCGGTACTAAAAACGGGGGAATCAATGTGTCTCTGGAGCACGATGCTCATGAAGAAGGCTCAAGCACGGGTGGACATCGTCGCCATAAGAAATGGTATTCTTTTGGTTCGGACATCAAACCGCGCACGTGGTCCATCGATCCTCTCGCACCCTCTACTGCCTTTGATGAGACACTCAAGGGTAAACTTCATGAGGCTCAACGGGCTCAGAACGGGCAAACGAGAACTGATGTGGAGGAAGGTGGAGATGAAGCTGAAGAGGAAGGTGACCTCAACAATGCTCCGACAGGTGATGATAGGATTATGGTTAGGGATTGGACTGCTCCTACGGGAAAGAGAATCTCCGTCCCTGTTCGTGTCGAACCCAAGGTTTACTTTGCTGCCGAACGTACCTTCCTGGTAAGTCATCTTTCTTCCATTCCATCATCATTCACTCTCTAACAGCTGTCCCTGTGAATCAAACGTAGAAATGGCTCAACACCGCAGTCTTTATTGGTACCATCGCAACGACACTCCTCAATTTTGTACCTGCTGATGACCAAAGAGGTCTTATCAGTACTGCTTTCTTCACTTTTGCTGCGCTACTCGCTATTGCTTACTCTGCCGGAATCTTTGTCTACCGATCATACAGGCTACGTGATCGACGCGCCTCGGGATTGTATTATGACAAGTACGGTCCGACAGTGTTGTGCTTTGTACTATTCCTGGCTTTGGCGACGAACGTTGGACTCCGTGTTTCTGAGATGTAACGCATGCACGATCTAACCATGCTTTGTATATGATCTGACTTTCTTCATCCATTGCGTCGGTCATCTTGTTTTGTAGACTTGAACTTTTTATCCGTTCTGTTTTATCTCCTTTGCCTTGCTTTCTGCACACTCCACTATCCAAAATGTTCTTCGTCTCTCTGATTTGTTGGACTTAGTTTTGATCTTTGCTTCCTTAACGTCAAGTCATGGGATCAGTAATTTATCAGGGTTCGCTGATGGTAGCAGGATTGGCTTCTTCGTTTGGGGGTTCTGGCGATGATATCTCTATCTCTATCTCGTCCGTTTCAGTGCTGCACATGTACACATCTAGTTTACTTGAGGGCTGATTGTGTGTAATGTCTATGAACTGACGTTTTCCTAAGATTGATGGAGTCCCCTGAATGTATGTCTGTCAAAACTGTGACTCACAGGCGGTTCTGAACCTTCTTCAAGGATTAACGCTCGGCAACACTGACGTGTGCGTTCTGCTCCAGCGCCCAAAAAAAATACGAGTAGACATCACCAAGGAGTCCCTGCAAATGTCAATGTTGCTATCTACCGTTTCTCAGCGTATTCACAGAATCTGTTGCGAAGCAGTGATCCCAACACTTCTCTGTGAGATTATAGATGCTCATAAGCTGTCACGAGAAGTCAGCATCTGATCATATCGACGTGAGGAAGAAACGGTGGGGTGTGATATCTTGTGTCGATTATAGGTGGTGTTCTCAGAAGATGATGTTTGCCTCATGATCTATTCATCCCCCTTCCAGGTGACCGAGATCGCCTAATCAAGCTATACTGTCAATCATCTTCTCTCCCGATGCATGAGATTCGGTGGAAATTATGTTTGCGAGGATAGCGGAAGTTGAGTGTCCCACAATGCTTCCGGCTGACCGACATATGCCAAGAATCATATACAGAACCTTCACTGCCGTTTACCATATAGTACCACCTGAACCGACTAAGACTACATCGGAGGGATTGTCATGAAAGTCGCCACTTAATTCCTTGACAATCGCAATGGCACTTCGTCATCACGGCGGAACAATTTAGGGAACGATCTTCTGAAGACAAGATGGACTACTAGAGCCTTGAGTGTCAAATAGTGTTGATCCATGGATATCTGTGCACTTCCTCGTTGATTGGGGAGTCCAGAAATTCTCATGTCCTAACTGTTCGCAAGACCCTCTTACAATTATTCCCACCGGTAATTCAATAGATTAGCGGAATTGCTTTGCGGTGTACAATAGCAAGCGACAGATTCATGTGCCTGCCCTACTCAAGGACTAGAACACTTTTCCGCAAAAATGCAATGTGATGAACAACCGAAGTTCTGGTTGTGGCTCTAAGCACTCAGGAGCAAGATTTGAGGGTTTCTAATAAAACTGTGGCAATAGGAGGGGTCAATTCACTGAATGCGGAGGCCCTAGGATTCCTGATGTCATCCTGGCGTAAACCCTCAAGAGAATCTCAATTATGTGGCTGTCTTGTCTCCGGATCACACACACGGGTAAAAGAGGGCTGACGATAAATCGGTATATCAGGGACCCAGAAAACAACGTCGGATTTCAGCTATTCTAGGTAGGTGATGATAAAGAAGGGACTCTTATCATGACGAACTGTAATGGATAATGCCTCAAGACGTCAGTATATTTGAACGGACGCGAGTTTGTCAGTAAACTCCTGCCATATTTAAGGGGCCATGAGTTATACGTGAAGGAGGATCCCGTCCGAAGAGTTCGTGAAACAACAATCATAAGCCGCGGAGACATTCTCTCTCAGTCACCATTGATTACCTGACTTGACATTCTGATTGGACTTCATCGGGGCTACTTGTTGTGAAGTTTCAAACCGCTGCGGAGCATTGCAACCTTCAAACCCGGAAGAGACAATTGTCAGGTGTTCAGGTAATAAAATCATCTGGAGTCTTGCCATTAACTGGTTGCGGATAATTGGATGTAAGGGTCATGAACCTGTCTTAGTCTTGATGACTATGGATCGGCTGTCCCAGAATACCGAAATAGATGCACCAAGGAAAGGCCGTGCGTGAGAACCTGAGGGATACCACAGATCCAGATGTAGGTCCTTGGTATCGGTATCCAGGGACTCTGGCGGTGAAACACGGAGCCCAGGAGCTATAGGAGTTCTTAGGCGATAGACCGATGAGTGATAGAAATGCAGTCAGCCCTATTCGTGCTGCATGCGGGTTCTAGTTAAGCCAACCTTCGGTGTCTGGAAAGCTGCGTTTTCAATTAGATAGAAATACCCGAATTCTGTGCCGAGGGAAATATCCTAGTGCTCGGAGACCACAGTTATTAGTCACATATCAATCCTCGGGAGCACTGAGACTTTTTGAAAAGGGTAGTGATCGAGAGCGAGAAAATCATTTAGAAGGGTCAGAACCCGTGTTCAGGCTTCACCGAAGATAGCAATCAACGTGAGATTTGATGAAACCTTCGTGCTTGTCGGACGTGAAAATGAGGCAAGATAAGCCACAGGAGAAAGCGATTGCGAGCTTCCTTTTCTTGTAGTGAGAAGCACCCGCCTTACTGAATGATTGATTTTCAATATCCGGGGAATTTGAGAAAGAGGCCGTATCATGGTACCAGGTTGCACGTGCGATGACTGGACGCCCGAGTACCGAGGGTGGGAACTTGGAAGTTCGACAGAGAACAAAAGCCACGGTCCAGGGGTCGACCCATGAATTCGATTTGAGCTGAACGTCCACCGCGAAAATTACTACCTACCAGTGCTCGTCTTCTACCCTGTATTGGATTGCGCTTGAGGCCCAGAACAAGTTGGAAAAGACACTCACTTCAAAGACTCAACGGAATGGTTGTTTTCATTCGGCTTTCCTACTCTTCCATAACGGCTGATTAGCTTGAAGTCCCGTATATAAATGACATCGTGGCGGTTCAAGTGAGCGGCAGGTAGGGGAAGAAGGGGGCAAATTGCCAGATAATTGGAGTCGGGGTTTAAGTACACAATTAACTGGGCGCCGGCGCTGGTGTTTGGGCGCGATGAAGATCATTGGCTTAGATTGAGGCTCCAGGAGAAGTGGGAAAGGTCCAAAAAGAGCGCCAAAGGGCGCCCGCCCTTTAGGAGATGTATGTCGAAGGAGTAACTTAGGAAGAATACTTGAATCTGCAGTAGCTCTCTGAATTATAAGCCTTTGGGCGGCCTCTCACGTGAGCCGCTCGTCAAATTAGCCTTCCAAAAAAGGCCGCGACGGCTTGTGTGGCCTCTCCGGACTCGAGTTCAGAACAAGAAACTGCTCAGGTTTGAAGTGAGCGCTTGTAGGCGCTGTCTGGGCGCATCTATGCACACTCAAAAGTCTCCAATAAAGTATGCGCCCACTGCCCGAATCGTCCATGTCCTTGAGCGGCCTTGCTGATAATAGTCTAGTGAGGTCATGTGCGCCATCGGAGTTGCTTGATTTGGGCATAGTCAAACAATACGATTTCCCGGCGCAACCGGTATAAACTTGACAACGAGCCACCTTGCGCCCAAGCATCTGTTCCTCCTCCCTCTACCTTCGCCGCCCAAATACTCTCGATGAAGACCAATAGCTGTTTAATTACTACTCGACTTCGTATATATACCCTCAGGTCTTGACCGGCTCTCTATCACTTCCCCATTTCCCGGCCTCAACGGTGAACCCTCATATCCCGGTCCTTCAGCATTACGCGCCAGAACGGGAATTCATTACGCTATCGGGGCAAAGTTACTGTGCTTTTCATATACCTCCTCAACTTCTGCTCATCTGTACGACTCCTCCAGGCTCCGACATGGTTCTCTTCTGCTGAACGAACTCGATGTGCCGGAGCGTTCACAACGCTGGCAAAGACATGTCAAGGTAGCGATGTAGCAGTTACCACTGGGCGCTCATCACATTCAGTCTGGGCGCTGGCAACTATGAATTGATGCACGCGTGATTTCGCACGACATATCGAGATAATAATGGTAATTAAATTCAACCACACTTTCACTAAAAATACAGTTACTAATAATTATGCGAGGTATGCAATACAAAACAAGGATATACGATGGCTACTAAGTCATTATATACGGTATAACAACTAATGGAGGAAAATTTGGAGAGTGTCTCATCGCACAGCCAATCAAATCAAAAGTAGTCGTAGGTTTTTCTCCTGCACGGTCTCCAACAATGACACACCGCCAGGCAACACGTTGACATCGCGTTTCTGCCATAGGATCTCCATCAAGACTCTTGCTTGCATCAGATTCCCTATACTCTCGTTCTGCGCCTGGAATCTCCCTCTCAGAAAATCACGCTGAGCCGAATCGTTGGTCATACAACCGGCAAGTGCGATTGGCAATACTACTCCACGCTCCACCTCCGACGGCGAGCGGCCTAGCAATTGCACAATATTCTGGACACATTTACTGATTTCAGGAACACCTAGTGTGATGGTCAGCTCTGCTTCACACCTTGAGTAACCGGACACATACCAGGACATGGCCCACTCAGGACGGTGTGAAGATGAAGCACTGAAGCTTCTCTGAACAGATCAGCAACCACAGCGCGCGCGTCGTCACTTGGAAACGCTACATCTGGCTCGCCCACGGTCTCGTTCGGAATCAACTTTAAGTTCACGTCATTGATTAGTCTTGTGTCGGTGACATTCTGCTTCAAGCGCTGCTCCATGACATCTCCTTTCCGAATCAACTCCCTGTAGCTCAGGGTCCCCTCACGCTGCGCGTTTGACTTCCACTGGGCTAGAACGGAAACTTCCGCCATCATCAACAAAGCTTCATCAGGACACCCTGTCAGGGTGTCCATCCGAAGTCCTCGCTGGAAAGGCATATTGTTCTGGTCCCAATACGTCCCTCGTTCCCCGAGTAGACGTCTCCAGAGACCAAAGAATTTTGGTCCCCGCCCTGCTGTAATGCTAGCAAGGATATCAATCCACTAAAATTCAACCTCCTGTCAGAAATTTTTTGAATATCTTCGGTAGTATTGGCTTACGCACCAGAGCACCTTTTACGGCAAGACGTCCAGCAGGAGACATGCCTTGGAAAAATAGCCAGGGCTCCTGAGTTACTGGTAATCCTGTCTGCACGACCCAATCGCAGAGAATGGTGAAGGGTTCATCCCAGTCGGTGAAGCATCCCCCGAGCTGGGAGAAAAGAACGAGGTAGAGGGCGGCGATGGCATCGGCATCGGTTAGGCTGCGTTGCAGGTCCTTGTTGCCTCTCATCTGCATGAGGGCCTCGTTGCGGTAATAGACAGCTGGTGAATGCTCTGGCTTAGTGTCGGGTTCCATGCCCTGCGAGACACGCATTCTTTTCTGGTGGAGCTGGCCCAAAGCCCTAGCCGTCTTGGTCACAGGACCCGCTGGATCTTGTTTCATCAACTGGAGTAAGAATCATATTTTATCAAATTCAATTCTTTCGAAAACCAAGGGGCTACCCACGTTGTATGTTATGCTCGAAACGACGCCATACGCATCAAACCTGAAGAGCATCCTTCGAGCATGATTGAACTCGAAGAGAACTTGATCAATATTAATTGCTTGTTGGCTAGGTGAAAAATGCGGGGCAGGCTGTTCGATAAAACCGTCGCTGGGGAACGAGCCAAAATCCGGCATTGTTTCGAATTGCAGTGCGGGGTTGGGTAATGACTGCAGCTGGGGTTCGGAGTACATGTCATTCATAGGAACCATGCCCATTCCGTTGGGGTCCACCTGAACTCCATAGAACATGTTATTAAACACAGAGCTCGAGGCACCTGTTGCAAAAAACACGAGTTAGTACCGCCTCTACACAGCATCATGATCTGAATAAACGTACCGGGCACCTCGGGGAAACCATATGGCTCATTTGTGTTGAAGATAGGGTTGGCGAAAAATGGGAGGTCTTCGTGACTACCATTGGAGATGAGGCCAAGCGATGACTGTGAGGAGGCAGGAACCTCGGGGGCTGAGGCACGGTGTGTGATGGGGGGCCGTGCCGCCACTGCGGCTGTGGCTCGGGAGGAGGTATTTCGGTTGAGTATCTGGGAGCGGGGCTGTCCTCGGATCAAGCCTGCTCGGTTAAGCTGCTCCTTGATTCCAGCCTTGTAATCATCGACTGCTTTCTTGTCCTATGAAATACGTCAGTGTGACTATCAGCGATGAAGCCGGAATACGGACCCTCATCCACTCTGGACGTCTCGCTCCCCATCCCAAGCACTTGATTGTGAGGCGTTTACACGTTTGGCACGTATCGCCCTCGCGTTGCTCGTCGCATTTCTATTCGGTCGTGGTGTTAGTTGAGTTGTGGAATGGTTTATGTCAGCAGAGCGAACCTTTCGGCGTAGACGACACGTCCTGTAAAGGTTGTGGTCAGCACAACACATGGCGTGAAGTGGAGGACTACTTACCAGCAACCCCCTTTGCTGGCCGTCTGCGTTCTTGGAAGATCAATAGAGGAGTGACTGGGAGTGCTTCGAGCACTCTGGGATGACTCTGCATGAGTATGCATGGTAGAAGGGTCGAGGCAAGTCGGGGGCGTTTCGGGGCTGGAGGTGGAAGAAGGGGAGGTGGAGGGGGAAGGGCTTCCACTAGGGGAGGTGGTGGTGGTGGTTCCGTAGGACATTCGCCTCGACTTGTCGAAGTAACTGGTGGCCTATGTATGTTAGAGTGGTCGGAGGGGGAGTGTCAAATGTATTGTTGAAGAAAAGGCAATTGCAGTCGGAGTAATTTGTTCGACGTGATCTTATGAGGAAAGGGTCCGTAGGAAAACCGGAGGGACTGCCGCGGTGCGTCTAGATTTGGAAGGTAGAGATGTAGATAATAATAAGCTGAGGAAGATGAGACAACGTGATGGATTGTTTCCAAGGAGTCCTGTGTAGGAATATCGCTGAAAAAGAGTTACTCGACCTGTCCTTGAACCTGTCAGGTTCTATCTCCGTGCGGAGATCAGGGAAACCAGATTCAAGGATAAGATGCCCCCTCCCCTACCTCATCGGACGATCAACCCAAGCGACCCACGGCAAAGATTTGGTACCGAATCCTTACTTACATCCACATGGCCATTACCATGGCTGGGTTTGTCCAGGGTTCCCTCAATCCCTTCCAAGTGTACTTGTACACCATTTCCCCCAATGTATTACAACTTTCTTCAAATTTCTTACATAAACATTCGACGACCTCGCAATCCAAGGATTCCAAGTCGAGCGTTTCTTGTGCCTCACCCTAAAAAAGGAAAATTAAAAGAAGGGGCATGTCACGGTCGGGAAACCCCGAGCTTGATCTAGGTATTTAACTGTCCTGAGCCTCCCAAATCCTCGTTTCTTTTCTCCCTTAAACACAGTGCTTCATGTCCATGCATGACGTGAGGATTATTTGCTCATTTACGATAGTTCGTGGGCATGAGAAATTCTGAAAGATTTTTTTTCAAGTATGCCAATGCTAAACCACACTTTATCGGAAGGATAAGCCCGATATTGAGATATGATTTCTTCGTCTCTTTCAAATTTGGGCCTGTTCGGCAACAACGGCTTCAAGCCAATTGATTGCTTGTTCCTGGCCAATTTGCAATACGAATCTCCCGCTTTTGAGGCCGTTGGGACGAGCGATGGGCTCAAGAAGGCTCGAAATCATTGTTGCCGAGCAGGCACTAATGATATTGCTTCCGGGGCTATGAGATGCCTCGTATGAAGCTTGTTTGAATGTTGATCTCTTTGAACGTTCGTGGCGTGCTAATATTGCAAGCTAAGACATTTATCTCTTCTCTGTATATGAAGCTGACAATTCTTTAATGGACCTTGGCTCAACACAGTCATCGCGGGTGTGGGCCTCGAGTGAAGCTAAAGGGGAGATTAGATATCACGAAATTTTTAAATCTTTTGTATAGGGGCTGCCAGGGTGGAGTTCATGCTCATAACTGAAATGTTTAGCTTACGGCCGTCGAAAGGGAAAGCGGTCTAGAGGCAAATCGTCTCGCGTGGCGGGACTGCACTTCGGGCAACGTTTACGACTAACTTATAGGGTCATTTTCTTAGTGTATCTCTCCATCTCTGGTATATGAACACGCTAACGCTTTTGGTAGGCACACCCTGCTGTTGGCAAGGGGACGTCGTCAAGTATGAAAAGAACCAACATATGTACTAGGTGGTTGTATCTAACAGGTCGAGGCCACCACGATTCAATCGCATCTCTGATTTCGAGACGGGAGGTGAGTGGACAAAGACTACTAGGATGAGAAATCCCAGGATTCCGACTGGTCATCATCAGAGACGTTGGAAGATAACAAGAGAATCTTCCGAATGATATCATCTTGCCACCCAACCCCGTGTTCTATGCGGGGATCGGAGTCTTCCTTTGGACCATCCAATCAGGCCGACTTGGGTTAGCTTGCCGATTGATGGATCTGTCAATGGTCAGTATATTTTTGTAGCATGAACTTTCATGATCACCTTCTGGATTCGTTGAGACACAAGGAGTGGCACGGTCTAGAAAAGGTCTTTTAATGTACTAGATTGCGAAGCGCAGAATAAGGTGGCAAGTTGAACGCTACGATAACCCAAAGTCATGAAAAATTTCGCCTGGTTCTGTATACCGGCTTTACTGAATGAGTTCTGCACCAGAGGAAACCAAACCTACCTGGCATTTCATTTCGCTTTTTTCTGTCGTGACATTAAATCTCAATGCGGGTCGTGGTTCATAAGAGAAATAATACTGTATTCACTTGAAGGGGTGCCCAGACGCTGTTCAACGCCTCACGATGAGCTTATCCTTCTATGTACATTACAAGTACGTGAGACACTTGGCGTTCTTCGGCGAAAGGGTGTGCGCATTGAGTAATCACATACATACGTAGGCAAGCGCCACAACGAAAATTGCCTCTTATCATCGTACCTGCCAAAGATTTGTCCGTCTGACCACGGGTGACGCTAATGAGAGGATCATGGTCGTCCAAGTCCACGTTTTCTTCAAACTCGTGATATCGAGCAATAATGAACATCTTCTCAAGGAGGCGAAGAAGGATTTTCGCTTTTTCCGAAGTCTCCTGCACAAGCGTCAAAACATCGAATTCCACAGATCAGGGACATCGACACAAGCCAACCCTTACAGTGGGATTTTCCTCCGCCTGTATTTCGTTGAACTCCACTGGCGATGTCGGCCTGAATCCGGATTGTTACCCTTGTTCTTGAGAAGAACCCTCGTCTCGTCTCGTGCGTCAGATCCTCTGGTCATCACCTACAACGCTGCTGAATGAACTCCGAGGGGTGACTCAGGATGAGTAGTACGGTACTATACGATCTAGACACTCCGCTCGAAACACCTACAATAACCCTAGTTGTAATTCTGGTGTAGTGCTCAATTGTGTTATATGTTGATATTGTGCACTGGCGAACTGCCGTAGGTAACTTATCGGCGTAAGTCATTGCGAGTCGAATACCCAAATCGGGTAATCCGGGGTCGGGACTCGGCAGCTCCGTAACACCAGAACGATTCAATCACCATCATTCCGTTCCCACTCCTTATAGAACCAATAACTCCTTTGAGTCGTACGGGGAACCTTCGATTGTGAATGTCAGAATGTCGCTTAAATCCAGGTCCCAAGGAGCGTGATGTCCTAAGTCCTTATTCTATGACGCTATGACGAGATCCATCCGAACATTGTCTACATATCCCCCGCCCTTGATACACAAGCAATGTGGGTGTCGGAGCACAACAGAGCGAATCAACCACACCATAGTGCCTTTGGTACGACGGCTGTATTCACTAGGTGTCAGTACACGGATCGCCCCATCCGCGGACTGGGAGTGAATGTTCCCCTAGAGCCTAGACGGGTGGAGTTAGGGAAATTTCTGGTCATCCTGATTTTTTTGAAATTCAATTCTGAGGCTTGAACTTGTTTCCCGTAAAACAGATGTCCCAGAATGTCGAGGCTTCCAAGGAAAGAAGGTGGGGTGATGGCAAAAGTACAACAATGGATGCCAAGGCTCAGAAGCATCCAAAAAGAAAAAGGAACGGAGAGCATTTTGAAGAGTCTAGAGAGGGACCGGAAGGACTTCACAAATTTCGACGTCTGGGAGAGTGTACGAAAATTCGAAATACCTCCTCGGCATCTCGGCACGTGCATTTCGGAGAAGTAGGATTCCATACTTTCTCAGATCACGGGAAGTCACCATTACCTGCACATTCCCAATGATCCTTGGTATGCAACCGGTATTGGATGTTGGAGGGTTGGAGCACAGCATGGTGAATCAACCCCACCGTTGTGCCTTTAGTAGGGCATATTCACCTGTATTCACCAGGAGTCAATACCCGGATCGCACGGCCACCATCCGCGGACTGAAGGTGAGATACTCCCTGAGCATGTCCTCATGAAGAGATCAAGAACGCCACACGCAATTCCAATTTTGATCGGCGATGCAATTCTCGTGATGTCGCCTCTGATGATCTGATATGAGATGCACTGTTACCATGCTGGCGGCAGACAAAGGTGCTCTACACTCAGCGAAAATTCAATTCCAGTGCAGCAAGCACCATACACAAGCACAGACTTTACCTGGCCACGCGACCAAAAATCTTGATATGAATGTTTTCCAAGCGAAGGATTGCTTAGGCGGGTTCCCCTCCGGATGGGGTTTTTCGCGCACTGAGTTTCAGATACCTCGAACCTCCTTACTCCATTTCTTTATCAAAAGCGTGGCACAGGTAATCAAAGCGGGTCGCTTAACAATCCTGGGACTTGCATTAATCCGCGACTCTGGGAACAAACAAAGTTTCGGCAAACCTGCGTGCCGTGGAAAAGCTTGCAAGGGTGATAAGAATTTAGGGCAGCGTTGGAAACTTGATCATCATCAAAAAACGCCATCGATCAAATTTGTGCCCCTCACAAACGACGACGATCCATGGTGAACCTTTCGCGTTTCACTGGGTAATGATGTGCTTTACCAACTCAGTAGTCTGACGCACCTGGCTTATGTATCAGTTTTATTTTTACATCTACTTCGGGGTAGAATGATTAGCGCGAACGTTGTGGGGCTTCTTTCTTCGCTGATTGGCGGGAGCTTCAACGGACTCGGTCAATCCCCTCCGAGTGTTTAGTGGATTTACATTCGAACACCAGAATATCCCGCCTTGTTTCATCTCAGGCACATGCCGTGCGCTACGCTGGTCCTAGGTATAAACTAAACTCCGAAGTATCCAAGTAATCTATTCGAACATTTAGAGTTGGAACGAATCCAAACTTCAAGCTTTGTGGGCCCACCGGATCACCAAAACCCGAAGTATAATCTTCTGCTCCAAACACGAGAAGGCCGAGTGATAACCAACTCTATGCTAGGATGATGGAAACTACCAACCATCACTGCCTCTGCGCTACGCCCCAGGCCGACAATCAACTCATGATTCACTTAGACTCTGAACTACTACTCAACAGATAGAAGCACGAAGACTTAATATGATCACCGCGATGGTCATCAATGGCAATTCACGAGTGCACAATAATCTGTACATTAAATACTAACAGACAACAAGTACATTTCGTCGAGTCAGTAAAAAACCTAACAAAAAGGAAAAAACCCTGCATGTATGTACTCGCTGCGCATGTATGTATCAACGGTCGTGCGTGTGTGGTATATGTGTGACAGTGTGTGTGCGGAGTGCGTGCGTGGCTATAGACACTTGAGGGAGGCGTGAGTGAGTTCTACAATGCAGCACAGAAAGCGTTACAGAAAGTTGATTTGTGTTTGGTACAATTGGAGGAAGGAGAGAAAAGCAACGACGAGAATATTTGTCAGTATAGTGCGTGTATGTGTGTGAGAAACGGTAAGCTTTTGCCAACAGCTTGATAGACGATAGACGAGAGCGAGATGAGAGCGAGACGAGAGCAGAGACAGAAAGGAGGATAAAGAGTAAAGGAAAATGTGGATTTTTCGAGGTTGAGTGATATCGTTTGGTGTTGTTTCCAGGTCGTTTATGTGAAAAGAGAAGCACGAGGAAAAAAAGAGGAAGAAATGGAATCGTCCATGTCACACCAAGGGTGGTGAGAGGCGATTTTCTTGAAGCGAGTTCCTCGACCGTCGTGTCACGTCACACTAGAAGAATCGATTCTTGGCCAGGGTGTCGAATCAACTTTTCCCTCCACATGACTTCCTCTTTGCACTGCCCGCCCGGGCTGCACCTCCTCCTTCCAGCCCAAATTTCAGTCAAAATCTCCATCGTGATTTTACAATTCCCAATAATCTCCCCACCCTCCTCACACAGGTAATCCAAAATCACCTGCCTATGTTTTAGATTATCCGTCAACGCTCCCGTGATATAAAACGCAAAGACCGTAGAACGAATAACCGTCCTATGAATATTCTTCTCCTCCTGTTTCGTCGGCTTAACAGGAATCCTTCTAATCCACCTCATGACCTCATCCACCGCAGTATGAATTTGCGGAACGTGGGGGTATCCACCTGAAACGACAGCATGGAGGTATAAGAGTGCGGAAGCGCGGAAGATGTTGGATGCGAGATATCGAGAGTACGAGATGACATCAGGAAAATCAGCAAGGATTTTCATGGGTTGATACTTGATCTCGAGTTCTTTCTCAATTTCAGCAGACCGATGGACGAGATCTTTGATTGAGAGTGTGCCCTTTTCTTGAGCATGGTGTTTCCAGGTTCCGAGAGCGGAGATTTCGGCGAGAGCCCAGACGACTTTGTTCTCACAACCCATGGGAGCAATCATGGATATTTTTTCATCGTGAGGAGGCATGTTGTACCCCTCACGGACTGCAGCAGTCGAAGCAGCCGCAGCTGCGTTCGAAAGTTCCATCAATCCCGATTGTCCGGGTTTAAACAATGACCTGACGACGTCGAGGAGCAATGGATAATCCCCCGTCGTAACACTCGCCAATACATCAAACCAAATAGAGGTCTTGACGATAAAGGCTTCTTTCTCCCCGAGTTTCCTCAACTCTTCGATTCCATTGTTGATCCTCGTCAACCCCCGCATTTTTTCTTTGACATACAAGGCTGCGATGTTGAGGTACTTGAACCACGAGCCTGAATGTCCGCCATCAAAGAGAATAACGGAAATGAGGTGGAGTGCAGCCATCGCACCCTCGGGTCTGAGCGTCATAGTGCCCTGAAGAGCATTTTCGATTTCATGGAGTTGGAGGCGAACATCGGTCTCGCATTGGAGAACCATTTGATTAGTCGGTCGAGCAAAGCGGAGGAAATGGACACGAGACAATAGAGCAGCGGCTTGTTGTTCACAAGTCAGCTTCTCGGCTGCATCAATGGTGGTTACGATATGGTTTCGGATAACATTGGAACCTCCGAGTAAGAGGTACTGGAACGTAATCACTTCGTTTTGGTATCGTTGAAGGAGATTCACGACGTCGTTGATGCGCCAAGGAGTATCCATATACGCTTGAAGATTAAATGCGTGAGCACCCTGAGCACCTGAGTTTGGTGGACAGACGCCCTCATCGCCCCACCAGTCAGCAGCGGGGGCATTTACATTAAATTGGCCGTTTTCTGTAAACCAGGAAGGGTCCATCATTCCTGTCATGTCGTCTATTCCCCAATTGTAGCTTGGACTCAAACCACTCGATCGAGCAGGTGTCCAATCCGGTAGGTGGTGCTGCAACAGGGCCAATTGGTTTGGACGCTGGTAGTATCCATTTCGGTAAGGGTGGTGGCGATGGTGGCGTTGACTGTTTTGCACTAGAAAACAAGAAAAACAAGGCGAAAGCCGGCACAAAGCAGAGGCCCCAATGTTAATTACTACATTAATTTACAATATTCAATAGTACATCTCACATGGTTGGACTAGACTAGGGGAAGGCGGGAGGTGATGAGGATAGTTGTCGAGAGATTGCGGAGACGTCGAGCGCTGAGCATATTCCGAATTGGCAGGGTGATAACCTGGTGATCGACGTAAGCGCCACAAATTACCGCCAGGCACGGTGAACGCACCATTACCGGTTCGGTAAGAATGATCAACACCAGGGTGTCCCCACCCGCCTACCTGACGGGGGCTGCGAGTATTGGAGGTCTGGTGACGAGGCATGTTATGGTTAGAGACGTACTCGTCACTAGACAAAGTCTGAGGGCGAGTTGGAGGGCTAGAAGACGAGCCGCTGTGATAAGGAGAGCTCTCCTCGGCGGTGAGAGTGAGACGGAGGATAGTCGGCTGGTCCGACGATCTCGTGCCAGACCCAGAGTGTCCCTTGATCATTCCCTGTGAAGCAAGGAAGTTCTTGATCTTGTCTCTCAGTTGAAGTACATTACGGTTCTCCTGCAGAAGGGGAATGAAGGCATCAGATCCGATGAAAAAAGTTTGTCGAGCATGAAAAACAAGCCCACCCTCAACCAGTCAGGGCGCTTGGCACCGAAACCCAAGCATTCAAGGCGGAGGCGGACGCAGGTGGAGCAATGACCCTGTTCATTGGGCTGCTCGTCACATTTCTACATTAATCGAGAAGAATATCAGCGTCTATCAGGAGAGAAGGAAGATGAGCGGTCGATGAACAAACCTTTCGACGGATTCTGCACGTGTAGCAGCCCGACTTGGCGCGGACAGCACCCTTTGCCTTTGGCGCTCCGGCTCGCTTAGCAGGAGCTGTGGACTGCGGACTCTTGGGTGCAGCAGGCATTACGATTAGGTTATTTGTCGGAGAACGAGGAAGATAGAATTAGCGGGTGTGGAGGGGAGGTAGATAGGTTGGGGGTATCAGTTGGGGAAGAGGACCATGGATGGCGGAGGCAAGTCGTCCAACTTATGTATTCTCGTATTCCGGGGCGAATAACCAACTCAAGCCAGACGAACAGTGCCAAACCCAACAAGGCCGGACGCAACACACCTATTCATTCGTCACGCTCCAGAATGTCACACCCCATTCCGTAAATTCTATCTAGGTTCCCGGGGTCCCTTGTCGTCCAGAACAGACACAAAAGCCCGGCAACACCCCAGCCAGTTTGCCGCATGTCTGCTCAAATCTTGGGCCAATCTGTCCCCGAGCCAGCAAGTCTCTCTTCACCCTTCCCTCACCCTCGTGGCTGTGTTTTCAGACTGTTTCCTCGAGAAACGCCAATTATAGCAGCGGCTGGTACTCCACGAGTTTTGACGGGACTCTCCCTCCCTTTGCAACATACCACTCCCTTCTCCCCTCCAGCTCGACAGTGGACAGTGAGCAATGAAGTATGTGTGTAGCTCGGTTCAGGTAGTGACGGAAACAACTTTGCCCCCAAATCACGGCCTCTCAAGCATCACCGGCCCTGTGAGCGCTAATCCTTTTTAGGCCAGATTAATACTCACGTTTCCCCCGCGCTTAGCGGCCTCCTACGTTCAAGCTTGTTGCTGTAAAAAAAAAGTTACACCATTTGGACCAAGTTGGAGGTCTTCTAATTGGTTTGCTGGCTATGTATATTAACAGTCCTGTTCTGTATTTTCATATAAAGCTGCATTGGCAGTACATACCGAGGACAAGGAAGGAGGAAGAAGGCCCTGGATCTCGTAGGCGCAGTGTAACAAACGCCTTGATACAGTATCGCCTCCGGACTGGATGCAAGTAAGCTTTTTTTTTCACAAGCCTCATATTACTTTCCGTCGATCATCCACCAACCTGCCTATTCGCGCATAACCCAACACAAAATGAGCTTGCAATCAAAAGAATTCCTTCTCTTCCCTTCCTCCCTTCAGTCAAAGTACACCCTCATAAAATTAAGACTGTGGCGGTTAAAACCCAAGTGTGGGGCACCCTGGCTCGTTTAGCACAGTTCATTAAGGGTGCGCGGTACCCACTCAGATCAAAAGTCACTATAAAATCTCCAATCTTCTTTCCCAAATCTCTTTTCCCTCGCTTTGAGCTTGTCTGACAATAGGCTATATCACATGTAGTGCTTTGCCCCTTGCTTACTTATATACAATCCCGGGTTGCTGGTATTCGTGCGTCACTGTACATACATATTCAATTACAGGCAACCCGAATTCTCCACCCACTCGGGGGGACGGGCCTGGATTTGTGGATTCGGACTGAATGACGAACGGTATTGAGTACTCAGTAAGTAATACATACGGAAAGGGAACGCCGGAAGTCCGACCGAAAATAACGAATGCGACTGCGGTAACATCTCTCTTCTCCAATTGGTGACAATAGCACGGACATTTTGAACAAATTAACTTTGCTGGCGTGAGTTTCGAACCAGATGTTGGTACGCGAATACGTGAAATGTAACTAACCAAATAACAGATCCAGTATCTTCTTCTCGCTTCCTCTATCCATCGTCGATGAAAAGCTCTCGCTACGCTGTACCTTTCTACTGGATACGATTGGATACGGCGGGACAGGGCTGGGCGGTTCAGGAATCACTGGAATCAGGGATGGGGTATTATACACATACCAACTTATATTTATCAATTCAATTCCATTATACTCTAAACAGTTTAAACCCAAACCCCAAATCTCCATCCCTACCCTGCAGGCTTCAAGGGCGCCACTGTATAGGGCAGCCCGAAAAAAATCTTGAGAAATTACGATCGATCGACTCATGACCAAGAACCAGTCACCAGTACTCAGTGACGATTGGGTGACGACTGAAGTCGATACTTTGGTATGCAGTACTTTGTACGTAAGGACCCTTTAAAGTTCAGTTCATTACAAACGACCCGTATGTACGTTTATGGAGAATGAGAATCTGCCTGGGCCCCCTCATCGTAATCACCCCCAAATTTCCTTTCCCCGTGTATGTACCGGACGGACGGTACGTCTGTAAAACCGGTAGACTAGGCACTGCTGACACAGGTAGTTAGAACGATTGGTACGGCTACACGCCGTAGTAAATTTATCCTGGTAGTCAATACGTAGCACGGTGACCCGTATCCACCAACCACGCTACCTAGCAGAAGAAATAAGTTGCCGGACGAAAAGATACCGATTTGTAATTGGAATAGGAATTGAGGGGGAGGAGGTGGATCATATATGAGAGAGAGAGACTAGTAAAGAGAGAAAGGAACGAAAAAAAAAAACATCAAAGAACACCAGTGACCCAGTCCAGCCCAGTCCAAAACCGCAAAACCGAAACACTCAACAAGTAATAAAGAAAGTCAGTCAGAAGAGTTCTACGCAGTCCAAACACCCAATCCGATAACTCGAAAAGACACCGAAACTAGCACTTTTAGAGCGCCAACAATTTCCGCACAAGCGCATCCCAAAACTGAAATGAATGATGGATGTATAGAGGTAGCAATAAATGCGGATGCGATGCGGAGCCTAATTACACTCAAAGGAGAAACTTGAACGAAAAAAAAGGAATAGTCTAGACACCAGTCCTAAACGAACAAAGAACGAAGTCGTAATCTGTGAATATTTTGAGAACCTTTCAACAAGAAGTTCAACCACCCGTTCCATTACAGTACTGTACCGTCCGAAACCCCATGAAAAGAGCGAAAGGAATGAAAGATAAGAAACAACGATCACGAAATACTTGAAAGAGAGAGAGAGAGAGAGAGAGAAGTTACATTACAACAACCGATAACGAAGAACGGAGTTGAGCACACTCGGATGGGACCGCAGGTAGACACCAAACCGAGTAGGTCGTCTATTGTTCTCATTATTAGTGACTTCGATTCAGCGAATTGGGAATCGAAGATGTCACCAAGTCAAGGCTAGTGCGGCTCCCGGGAGTCATCACCGCCTATAGCCGCCGCCGAGCCAGCACCTGCCGGTAGGATCGTTGTTGAAATCGTTGAAGGCTTTCCCCCGCCTCCACCACCAAGTACACCCGCACCCGCACTTAACCTTCTCACTTTACTCTTGATCCCTCCGCCTCCTCCCCCACCTCCTGCGACTCCACCCGCACCACTCTCACCGACTCCGCCCGCTGCTATTGAAGCACCCGCTGTAAAGGGTACCTGTTGCTGTTGTGACGAAGTTGATTGACCGGGTAATACACCCGCACCGGACCTCCTAACAATTAGAGCTCTAACCGCACCTAACCACCTGATCTCATCTTCCTCACTCGGCGCACAGAGTAATAGATTCCTTTTCGTCATTACAATCTTGAAGATGAAGTTTCTCTGTTGCTGGCCCTCCACACCCAGATCCACCGCTCCACCCCCAGAGCCTGGCGCGGTGGTAGCTGAGCCGACGCTGGTGCCCAAGCCTAATCCACTAGTGGTACTTGCTGCGCCGGCGGAGGTGGATAAATGGGACGGGTGTGAGGAGGAAGAGAGTGATGGAGCGAGCGGATGAGCGGAATAATGCCCGTGGTGGTGACTGTGATGGTGAGAGTCACGACGTTTGGGTAGATCGCAGTCCATTGCGTCCAAAATATCAGAGAACGCAAACACTCGATGCGGTTTCATGTCCTATACTCATTTCAACATTGTGAGTGGTAATAAGTAGGAAAAACATACCATATGACTTCTTGAATAAAACAGCTTGTCCGCCGTAAGCGTAAACCACCTCTTCCTCCAATTCCTTCTCTTCGACCCGCATTTCATCAAATACCCAGATAAGATGATCTTTGAAACCTCCTTTGGCGGATTTGGTGAAGGAGGTAGTTGATGTGGTGCGAAGGTCAGCTTGGTAGGAGAAGGTACGACCATACCTCCCCCTCTCTCGCCACCAGGAGGAGGTGGAGGTGCAAGTTGCGATAATGCGTCATCCGAATCTGATGAGCTCACAATTTGGGACAATGCATTTAGGTTCTGTTCTGGCGAGATCGATATTGGCGGGGGCCGGAGAGTAGATGGGTTTTGAGGGACCGGAATTGGTGCAGAAGTGGGTGTGATAGTCGGATTGTTCCCAGAATTTTGGGTTGATGTAGCCATGAGAGTTTGTCGAGCGTCTTCGATCGCTTCTACCCATTCCTGCACATCTCTCGCCGAACCGGCCTGGAGATAATACGTGCGTTTAGGAAGGATAAGACCGAAGGTGTGTGAATGGCGTTTGAGTTGGACTGGAATGCAAGAATGTACATCGTTTAGATCAAGAAGTCGTAATAGCTTGTACTCTGCTTCATTTTTGTAGAACGCGAGATGCGTCGGTCGGAGGACGAACCAGCGTTTCTTCCATGTCTATAAAGCGTCAACGAGTGTAAGCAAAAATACATCCCATGATAGTATAGATTTGAAGGATTATTTCAAGATTAGAACATGAAATGACATACCTTTCGCCGTTCACCCTTTTTCGATAAGTAGCCAGATTTGAGAACTACATCCGCGCCCCGCAAATGACCACCAGCACCACCCGTAGCGCCACTAACTCTCGCAGCCTCAGTGACACTTCTCCAGCCAGCACCATCGTCATCTTCCTCGTCCGAATCCTCGCCTCCGCTTCCAGGGGACTGTTCTGCAATGCTTGACAGAGGAGGCTGCATTAATGACGCGGATGCCGGATTGAATCCCGCATGGGTAGATATGATATCAGGTGTGAGGATTGAATCTGAATCGGATTCAGTGCCAGAGATGAGGCCTCCACCCCCACCCCAGCTTGAGCTGATGCCACTGGGACTAGAACCGCCGAGAGTAGATGCCGTTGGTGGCTACATATTTTTGAAACGAAAGAACACAATGTCAGCTGTATTCGTTTCATTTTTTTGGTGTCGGCGTGCCCCCAAATGACCACGCCAAGCCCTGCCGCGGGTACCAAGAACAGTCGGCCTCGTGGGGATGGTTCGCAAGAAAAAGAGACGCCAGGAATACGGACAGAGACATGTGGACGAAAGTGTGTATTTTACCTTGACACGGGAGGCAGAGTGGACAGAGAGTTTGCGCTGGATTTCCTGGGGTGTCGGAGGAGCGACAGAGGGCGACATAGCTCGAGCGCAGAGAGTGTGTTGGCGTTCTGTCCCTCTTTCGGCCTCGACAACCCTCCCTGAACACGTGACGTCACACCTCCAATCCCCGTTAGCTCCTCGTCAGCTCCTGCGCTGGCTCTGAGTTTCGTGCAGCGCACAGGGGCGAGTCTGCACAAATGCGTGCTCATACGCAAACATTCACAGAGCACAAAACAATCAAGCATGCACAATGCGCTGCAATCACGAGCCAGCAGCAGGAACCAAGCACACACTAACATCACCCGATCACTGATCTCAACAGGGATGACGTAACCACACCAAAGGCGCGCGTTTGCCGCTCAATCCCAGACGAACACGGAACCAGCAGACTCACGTCAACTGAGAGAGACAAAATATTTTTACACAGGCAAGGTACTGCAGACGCACCGCAGCCTCATTGCTGCAAGAGCATACTGTCAAGAAGGCCTGGCTTCCACAGCTGAAGAAGCCACGATCAAGATAGGGGCTTTCTCGACTAAATCGGGTAGTCCCATCGATGTCCAGGGTAGCGTTGCAACAAAATCACATTTCCTTGTCGTCACTCTTCTCTCTCTTCCAGCTTTCATCCCCGACTTCACGTATTTCTTTGAGAAATGTCCTATCAAGCCAAGTTTGATAAAGCTGTTTCAATCGTTCAGAACCTCCCTAAGGATGGTCCTGTTCAGCCTACCCAAGATGATCAGCTCTTCGTACGTCTCTCAGATCTTTCAATTCCATCTTATCTTATCACCCTCCTGCGTGTTACGAGGAACCCAACTGACTGACACCCCTTTCTGCTGCTTCTTCTCTTAAAACCAACACGCGTTCCCCGAACCCCAAAACTTTGCTCGAAAAATGGGCATCATTGCTATTACCTCCAATACCACGATGACTCAATCTTTCCTTCTCTCTCCACTTCACCTCCACTCGATAAACATCTGCGGATAACTTGCCTCGTTGCCTCATCTCGTCTCACTTCATCCTCCTACACTATCGCTTATCCAATGACGCTCATAACACGCGCCTGACGCAATGGTCGTCAAACTCGCTCGCTTCTGAACCTACATGCTCATTCGGCCGAACCGACTACTTTACGCCGCGAAACGCGCACAATGACAGTTCTACGCCCGTTACAAACAAGGTTCGTCCCACCTTCCTCGATGGAACTCACTTTGGGGGGTTTTCATCGATCAAAACTAGTACCATTCGTAAACTTGAAAATTCACTCATGGCTTTTCAATCTCAGCAACCATTGGTGATGTGAACATTGAGAGGCCAGGACTATTCGATTTCAAGGGTAAAGTTAAATGGTGCGCATCCGTGTTAACTCCCCATCCCAATTTATCTATCAATTCAACCCTGTATTTTTCTGATGGCAGGGACGCGTGGGATGAGATCAAGGGAAAGTCAAAAGAAGACGCGATGAAAGAATATGTTGAGAAGCTCCTTGAGGTCTGCTTTCATTTGTTCTTCTTCTACTGGACCTAGTTGACTTGGTTTCCTGTTTGATACTATAGCTGTTGAGGGCTGCTAAAGATGACGACTCCAAGGCTAATGTCGCTGCTATCGAGGCTGCTTAAACTTTTTGTCCTTCTTTTGAAATTATGATCGGACACAAGTATATCGATACATGTAGCATTTGTTCGGAAGAGAACAGCGAGTCATTGTACTTGTTCAAGATGGAATTTCCTCCTTACTTCTCGGCTTGTCATCGGCGGTTATCCGGGTCATCTAAGCCACTGAGAATTAACGCAAGTGGTCTGGAATCTTCTGTTTTTTGAAATGCTATTGAAGATGTCGCTGGGTTAATCATCAAGCGCTCAAGACGGTGTTGATCAAACCTAGCTATCTTATCTTTGGTAGTCCCTCCCGGTATGCTCATACGATCGGACCTTGAAGAATGTTCTTGACCAGTTGTTTCCTATACCATATGTCGTAAAAATCGGGACTTGGAGAACTGTCCGATTTGATTCGAACAGTGCCACCTTTCTCCGAATTCCGGATTACCCGAATAGTTGCTATTGAAAACCCGGAATGTTTACTACTGGTCTTCTTCCTCTCCGATCGCTCTCTCAATAATTTGACGGTCGGCCAGAAGGGAAATGTATCTTTCTATTTTCTGTGCGGTTTTAACGTTAATACCGAGAGCCATTTGTCTTGTTTAAATTTGTTCAGGCTCAGGACCAATACTGTCAGCACAGGGTGTTCAAGAAACATGAAAACCGACCCAGCCCATTGCCATAGTGGGTGTATTATGCTCATATTGTCGCGCACCCTAGTAAGAATGTTCGTATCCAAAAAAAAAATTCAATCCTATGATATGGAGCTTGGAGAACGTTCTGACGCTACTCAGATAATTCTGCCTTTCTAATTTGCTGTTGAAGAAGGCCGGGGCCCACAGGAGAATACGAACCCGCATACATAGAAAGTCTCACTATGCTCATACATCCTTTCCGACTACTTCTCTTTACTACATATTTGTCATAAGTCGGACAGAAGGCTAGAAAATACATGTCAGGTCTCCATTAAAGGCGGAGCCCACGCTGAGCCGCCTAAGCCCGCTTGATCATTTCTGAAAAACAAAAAACTTTTAAACAGTTAATGGCAGTAGCTATGTACTCTGACTATCGGTGACTTATCGTAGGAGTTTGGGACAATTCTGATCACCCCAGAATGACCCCAAGCACTATTTGTTGAACTCGATCGCGGGCTTGGTCAAAGGTGAATAAATATGGGTCACAAATCAAATGGTGGTTCATCATCCTAGCATCAGCCTAGCTCGCTTTCTCGATTCTTCCTTCTCAATTGCGCCTACGCTCATTGACACAGTTCGTACCATCCAATTTTTTTTGAACATTGTCACTCTCGAGTCGAACCGTTCCTTTGCTAGATCATCATCAGTTAATTTTGA
This sequence comes from Leucoagaricus sp. SymC.cos, assembly GCA_001563735.1. Lineage (NCBI taxonomy): Eukaryota > Fungi > Basidiomycota > Agaricomycetes > Agaricales > Agaricaceae > Leucoagaricus > Leucoagaricus sp. SymC.cos. Next base: position 159,586 of record KQ962134.1, on the reverse strand, counting down.
TCTGATCAACTGATCAGCATCGTTGGCACTACATCATCACAGCCAGTGTTCCAACTTCATTCATGTACTGGTACAATGAGTCGCAGTGAGCCGTCAAGGCTATGTAATTGGTACATGAAATCTTTCCATGCCCCACGATCCCCTTCGTGTTCCGTGTCACCATCAACTAGAAGATAGCTCTCGGAACAACATCGAACGCCATCATTGTGTATCAATTACACAGAGCATCAGACATGAGAAACGAAAACTGCAGTATTAAAAGTTTCATACCTTATATAAACACTTCGCCTCCAGTCCTGCTGTTCTGCTACTCAAAGGGACCCCAGATGTGCCCCTCAAGAAAATCACGATCTGCCAGTGTACCCAATAGACACAGCACAAATGCGGAAGAACTTGAAGTAGTAAAATCTAGTCCTTTCCTAGTTTAATTAATGCGTCCCACACGCGTGCAAGAACCTGACGAGCCTTCCACCCTCTCCATCTCCACACATTACATACACCCTACAGACCGACAAACCCCTTCAGGGGTTGGAAAGACTGCGGGTCGGTACGGTTCTGCAGCATACTATGAAAACCTCGAGGTGACAGGCTCATAACTCTTGAGGGGAAATTACTTTCTATAGACGGGTAGACTTCTTCAGTCTGCGATATATCAATGTATCATGATTGGATGGAACTAACATATGAAGTTCAGCTTGGGCATTCGCGTGCCGACTCGGAGCCTATGGCCCATGTATTCGGGTACTACCAGTAGCCAGAAGATCGGCGGTATAGATAACCAGGCACACAGTGTGAATAGATAACAGGCAGGTATTGCCGCAAGGCATGCTCTGCGGTCGCAGTACCTTTGACTTAGACTTTGATATTTTTGTTCCGACGGGCAGGGGATGGGAAAAGCTATTGTACTATGATCCCTGTTGTGTTGCCTGATGCCTTTTTACTTGATGCAGTGCATCATGATTGCTCAGTGACTGCTGGTACCTTGAGCCTGACGAGCTAATGTACAAACAACTTCAGTGGGTTTGAAAGTTATTCCGCCTCGAATGAAACCAAAAGGATATACCTGCTCTATTAATTATACCATATGATCATGGTCAGCGGATGCGTTAGTATGGTAGAGCGGTGGGGCATCGAGCTCCTCTGATCAATCATATTGTGCGTCTGATTTTTGATTTTAGGTGTGCTTTCACCTTGGCCCCGAGCATTGAGAGTTGTTCCGAAGGGGAAGGATGTGAATAAGGATGAGTGAGAGGTTAATGGTACTTGTTGGGAATGGTTGTAGTGATGGTTCGGTGATGACCGTAAATTGATAGATGTACTTCGGACGAACACCCGTAACGAGGGCCCTTAAACTAGAGGCACGAACAAGAACAGCTCTAGCATTTCAAATCACATTGTGCTGTCTTGAAGAGCTGGGCACTTACTCTGATGATCATGACATATAGGAGGAATTCCGACGATGACATTTTGATCCATTACCGAAGGCAGAGCTGGAAGACAGGGAAAAAGAACAAACAGACTACTCTGTGAAAGCATCCTAACGACATTCAACCAAAAAAGTCCAATTAAATCTCCACGTTTCATCTCGAGGGCGATTAGTACGACACGAACTCCTTCCAGAGTCGGACAGTTGATCCTCTTTGACGCCGACTCTTTGACTCCGAGGGCCGAATTTATCTTGATCTCCGTCCCCACTTGATCTTCAGGATAGGGGTGGTAAACCTGATGTATCCCCATAAACCAGCTTATTGGTCGGCTATTTTCTGACCAAACCGAGGACAAACTGATGTCCATGAGCTTACACACACTTTGTTCCAATCTCCACACTGATACTTATCTTCTCGACGTCAAGTCTCTTTCGACAGATGCTGCGTAGCACGACCTCAACGTGTATGCGGGACAACCACGTTTTTTGAACACGGGGGACAACCAACGTCGTGTTGTTGGATACCATGTGGCAAAACGGACTAGTGTCCTCACGGATAGGAAAAATCTGAAAATAACCTACCCTTCCACTCTTAATCATCAGAAGAGACGTTTGATGATGAAAATGCTAATAAGTTGGGACGAAAACGCGGTAAGTGCTGCATCTCTCTCGTTATCTTGATGGGCCGGTCTCCACGAGGAATAACTTGAACTAGAGTCGTCGCAGACACGCTACAATGTATCGTCTCCCGGCGTCGAAACGTGTTTTCAAAGTTGCCCGTTACTTTAGACCCCACAGACGATGACGCACAGCAGATGCATATACCGTGCGACCAGAAAATAGTAACAGTGAGTGACGTCGACTCCGTTCGCCGAATTTGATACTCTAACTTGTGAGAGCGTTCTTTTTCGTGACAGCGCCGGTAAAAGTTCTATTTCAAGTATCTTCAATACAAATTTCTACCTCGAGGCAGACCAATTTACTACAACTGGCACCGTTTGGCAAGAACTCGAAGTTTGGCGCAGTTGGTGTGAAAAATTTTCAAGTTCTTAGTGCGACAGCACAGAATAACTTCCTGGGTACGAGTTCGTTCGCGCTTCTTGATCAAAGCGGGAAGGAGGGTTGTCACGGACAAGCTGACGACTGTCAAGATGCAGTCTATCCGTTTTGGCCAATTTTGTCTTTTCCCCGTTTTAGTGGCAGGCTGTGTCAGCGCCTGCCAGCTGTTCGTGATATTCTAAACATAAAGATGCGATTTGAGCGCTGGGTGGTGAGGTAAGCTAAACATATCTCGCCGCGTGGGGGAACATGTCGCTTGCCTTGTGGAATGGGAAGATATTCGATCTGACTGCCGCCCGTGCGGTTTAAACAGAAGTACGATACCCAAACACCTCAATCACGAAAGCGGTGTCGGCGGCAAACATTCTCGGTCTTCTTTCCGTTGCGTTCTCCCAGGAAATTAAGGAATATGGCGCTGGCTGAGTACTTTAAAGTGCGGGGGTGGTGGTCAGGGTCGATGATCAGTTCGGGCATCGTGAGCACTCGTCAAGTTAATGATCGACGAAGTCGCATCGGATAACGAAACCTGTGTAGGGGAACTACGAGGATGACGACATAGTTTACACAGGTGTGCTGTAGGGATGCGGGGTGCTTTAGTCTACGTAGCCTGGGGTCGTAAGAGCTTTAAGAACTGCCTTGATCCTGCCGAGCGAGTTCTGACACAGTGAGCCCATTGAACATCCTCTTTCTTTTGGAAAGTTTCGTGAATGGGAGCACATGCATATACAGCGTAGCGGTGTATCTCGAGTTGGATGGAACACATGACTATCACATATGAATAAAACCACAGCGATAGTAGATCCGAGTCGGTGGTAATTGGGACCTCTTATCGACCGTAAGTTCACCGAAATCAGCCATCATTGCGCTGAGTGTGGTGTACTTTGAAGCTGGATGACCCTAATGTAACAAAGTCGAGTACGTCCAGGTAGGCGTTCCATAAGCGACAGCGGGAAAGGGCCGAACTGCGACAAGGGCAGACGCCGCGACAGGACTGGGGTGAACAGGTGGCAAGCTAGGCTCCATGGCAGCATATTCAGACCATCCCGATCCATACCACGAACACGAAACTTTGATTTCTATTCTGTCGTTCCCTTCTCAGTCGGGGCCTCCTATGACGCCTCTGACATAAGGACGCTAAGCTACCTTTGGGCGGCAATTAATTCCAAGGATGCTTATATAGGTGGCGCTTACATACATAGCACATAGTTCCAAACTCATCCTACATCAGCTGTATGTAAGAGAAGGGAATTTGAGCGCCCATTCCATTGATGCTGTCCTTTTCTTACAAGTCAATTGAGTTCAGTTGGATTGGGTGATGTGCGAGGGTAGATCCCGATCTCTCAGCGACTTGTTTTGACGCCCCACCCAGACCCCGGAGACTGCGTGACAGGCTGAAAGAGCGAACCGCCCCACTCTTTACCACAGTCAGGGTTTGTTTAGGCCGTATTATTAATTCGTACACCTCCCTACAGCCTTTCAGTCAGAATATCATCAGCTTGTTTCGCGAACATACTGGTATCTGATGGGCAGTGATTTGAACTTCTTTTGTGGGTGCAGCCCCTAATACACGAGCTGGCAGAAAGCATTTTTCTAGTCGAGTCTGAAAGTGTCTATATCTCGTGGAGTCGAATCCTTGATAAATCGCGACTGATGCGGCGCTACCTTGTCTCTTCTGTGCTTTTTTTGCGCGGCCGCTGATATGAGCGGCAACTTGCACTCCCGCTACTACCCGTTAGGTCGACCTCTGAGTAAGATAGGTTCTTTCGCTTCAACACGAGAGCAATCAGCTTGGTTTGGCATGGGCTCTAGACCTCTCCCACTCATCTCCACTGGTCCCAGCATCCCAGCGGAATTTAATTTCTCAAAATACCACAGCGCATGGCACCGAGAACTTTGCACTATGACCCTGAGATGAAGATATGACACGGTTTACAGTTTGACCTTGCGTGTCGGATGTGCAACAGTCGACCTATCCATCAGTCGGGCTCCAGCCTTTTAACTTGACTTTAACCTACCAAACGTCACCCGAGGAGGAGATTGATCGTTTCAAAAGTTTGAGTGAAAGGTGTGTAGAATGACATGTAAGCACTAGGCCAAGGGTGGGGGACGTGACCACCTCAGTTAGCAGGCCGAGAAATTTTGCGAGGCTGTGGATCAACTGGTGGCGCAACGCGCTAAGGCAGGGAATGGGCGTCGAAACAGTTTCGGGAACTACATCTTAGGTCATGTCGTCTACATTGTTCAAGATACTGCATTACTCTCGCCTGCTTTGGTCCTGTTTCTTGGTAATGAGATGTTTTGCCTGAGGTTGCTTGAAGCGTACTAGCGCAGGACTGTTTTTCATGCTACTATGGTATATGCAACGGGAAAGCTTCTTCTCTAATATACAACGCATTAGTCACTTTTTGTACAATGAACATTGAACTTAGTCGCGCTTGGGGGGTGGAAGCCCAGGGTTTCGAGCCCATGACTTGATGCCCTGGAACCTTAGTCTTCAACTTCACAAAATCATGTCCAGAATCTGAATCAGGGTTGGCTTAACCAGAAAAAAAAAAGTCTTGTTGGTTTTCATTTCAAACGAAGGAGGTTCTATCCATTGTAACCGCTAGTATTCATTGACGACCGATGACAGCTCGCCAAAGCGCATTTACTCGCCTCGCTGAGAAAAGGTTCTCGTTGAGGAATGGTAGACTAGGAGTTCTCTGGCCATCAACCCCATCCATGAAGGCATGAGATTTTGTATGTAGATTTGCAAATAAGCTCGAGGTCAACCGTACCGGCTTTGCGACAACGTGTGCCTGTCCTTGTCCCGCATTAAGTGAGTGCATATATTCTTCGAGGAATGAACCAGTGAGCGAATTAACACCCCGAAACGTTGCAAGAACCAGCGATCATACGGCCTTACTGCACCCCTAAGCGACATTTTTGGCTTTTGCGGACCCGTCAGCATATCCCCACATTATCCATGGATCAAGTCAAATCTCCGGACTCGGTGAGGACCATTACGGTCATACTTGCAGTGAGGAGAGAGCAATATGGTCAACAGGTGGAATGAAACTCCAAGTTGCTTGGTGTCAACCCAGTCCATGAGTACACAAAGACCAAGTTTGCCCCAAACGAGGAAGACTGAAGCCTACTGGGAGAAGGTGATAGATGCCGCAGTTCGGGAGCCCAGATCATCAGGACAGTCGTAACATAAGTGAGCTCTACATCGTCTGACATGATCAATTCAATTATTTGGATCATGTTCCCCCCATGGGGGTAAGAGCCAATAACTTGGTGACATTAGTATCGCAGGAGGGTTGGCTCCCTGCTTCCTGTCTTTCCTTTGAGATCATCGAAGCTTCGCTGTCAGAAAGCCAACAGAATTCACAGCCGAATATGGCTTCCAATCTTCTCTTGTTCCGGTCCTTATCGGCGTTCACGTACGGCGTCACTGGTCTTAGCCTTTTTTCGTCGAATCGATGTGATGCACTGGAGATTGAACGCCCGCGGAAGTGGGGCCCACAGCATTTTACCGTGACACATCAATGTCTTTGCGAAGGTTCCAATATCGAGGGGTAACCTGATCATTTGCTGGGTTGCATATCGTCGTTGACTTGGTACGTTCGCGCAGGGCTGCACTTGGGTGCAAGGTTCTGGGAGGAAGCCCATAGATAGAAGAAGACAGACACGGAAAATCGTTGCACTACATTGGGCCCCTGCGTCTGGGATAGGCGTGCACTCGACACCAGAGGTCGTCCAGAGCTTGGCAGTGAGAAATAGGTGGGAAACGAGACTTAAATTTGACCCATACCACCAGATGTATTATTCCCTCGTGCACAACAAGGTCGATCGGTGGAGATTCCAGGAAGCCGGCTACTAGGTTCTCCGCGTGGATTCCAAGAAAATGGTACTGTTTTCGCCATCTTATATTTGCCAGCAGAATTTAGAAGGTTGATATTCTCTGGGAACGGTCCAGCTGAGCGATGGGCATGGTCATTTGCAGGCACCAGGCGATCCGCCTTGAGGCCTTGAGGAAGTACCATATATCCAGAAAAGATGCAGCAGTAGACATCAGATAGTGAATTTCATCGCCAGTCCGTTCGTGAATAGTACAAATGTAAGTATGTATCCACTGTGGACTAGGCACCCGCACAAGGCGGACAGGTGAGGCTATTAGGAAATGTTGGCGGGGATTGGATTTGATCATAAATCTGATAAATGTATTTCAAATCCAGCGAATAACTGGCCCTCGGCATTTAATCGGTTTTCTGAATATAGTTTACGCCTGTTTATACACACAGGACCTGCATCTTAATTTCCCTTGTGCTGCACTCACTACAGGCTATTGTTCGTGTATGTTCACCTCAATGAACTCCCCATTTCGATGATCAATTGACCATCTCAGCGATACAGCTGCGGTGACGGCAGATTTTCTCTCATCGCCTAAGTAATAACATGTAGGCATCTCTAACCGTAGTTCATCTCGGTCAATTCACTTACACACTTGGTAACACTGAGAGGCATTTATCTTGGCTGTGACTCCCTTTACATCTTACACGCGAGATTGCCCTTATTCCTTGACCAAGAGAGCGCTATTGAAGCTTCCAGTATTGGGCTTTGTGGGTCCCACATTCCACGGGCGGAGCTAAATCGAGGTTCGCTATCGTTACATTCCTGGTCTCACGTTGCTTCGGGGATACCACGTTCTTATGTCGTGGCCGATTCTCTTTTCCTCGGACTTGGCGCCCGATCTGGCGCACATGATAAACATACGCCCACATCGCGTGGGACGCAGTCAGGCAGAAGTGGTGTCTTCTCCATGCTCAATCAGCACTGACAAACGGAGTTAAACTAACCGACCGGAGTTCCTCAGGGTTCAACGTCTTCCCGTCAGTGACACCTTTCCAGAACGCGAGCAACTGGCGTCTTCTCACATGGAACAACTGAATGGAGCATCGCCCACTGTAATCATTCATATTCGTGAATGCATGAAGGCTCCCTTGCTCTGCAGAAAATGGTCCGAGGGTGGAGTCAGCATGATTCCAAGTCCGACTACTGGACGACGCATCTTGCCCATGTTAGGAGGCAAGATAACTCAGAGTCCAACAGTGTGGGAGTCAGGAAAATTCTCGTGTATATGAAGCCTATATAACAACCAATATCTTGTGTAGCATCGCTTGCTCGCCGAAAGGATGGGCCAATTCCCCTGAGCATATTTCTGCATTGAGATCTATCGACTTTCATCGTGAGCTTAACAGAGAATATTCTAGTGCCTCTAAGCGGAGCATGCCACAGTGCTATTATTCAAGTAGAATGGAGTGAGAGTGTTCATATCACTTCATCACGGTACAAAACCTCTAACTCGCATCTACCGCGGTTTCCCCTGCTGTGCTCTTGATCCTTGTTTGTTGAACTTCTGTAGTGACCGGACTGAATGCGAGGAGGAAAAGCCAGGCATGGTCAAGGCCTTTCGAAATTCTAGACGCAGAACATTTCACTAGAAAGTAACTGTAAACGGCGTGGAACATGGGTTATCTGATCAGAGGTTGACAAATGGGCTCTGCGACATCCGTAAATGGGTACAAACGTGGAGGGAGCGGAAACAGGCGAACTTCATGGTGGCATTTTAGCTTTCCGATCATTTCAAAGCAGGTTGGAGAGGATGAGGATGAAAACAGCTGACTCCACCCAGATCTCGTGAACTTCGGCGTGTTGTCCATCGACAAACTATGCTGCTCGTAACTACTCGTGACAAATCGTAAACTGACTGATCGTTTCTCAGTCAGCTTGTACATGCATAAATAATCCAGATCCTACAACACCAGAGCACAACAGAGAAGCAATGTCCGAAACGTGCAAGAGAGGTCAATGATGCAAGTCCATACAGGGATGATATACAATAGTGAATAGAGACAATGGACAGAACGTGTATAGTGGAAGGTGATGGAAAGGCAGGTTCATGAATCACTGGAGCGCGAATTACGATGGTCTGGATTGGCGACAAAGAGGTTTGGACGAGGGACAAAGCCGTAATCCACAGAAATTCTATTCTTCTTCGGTGATCGCTCTTCACGTTGCCGAGTATTGGTGAGGACAGGTTTCTCCTGATCTTGGGATATCTGGCGTTCGTACATCCGTACCCGATCAGCAACTGAAGGACTGGACGGGCTCGAAGGGCTGGCAAAAGGCAAGGCTGAAGAGGTAACATCAGACGCGCGTCTATTGTCCCACGGAATGAGTGGGATAACGGGTGGCTTCGAGTGTCCACTTGGAGCACGCTGAGGGGTGGTTGGGAGGGAGAAAGTCGCAGGAAAGGCAGAGGGTGGGTGAGATGTAGTACGAGGAGCAGGGTCGCCTTTAGCTGGTAGCTCTTCGGAGGCGGAGACAACCCCCAGTTCATGTCCGACTGCCTCGAGATTTGTGGCATGAGTGTCAATACTTAGTCCACTGCTCACGCTTCCAGTCGTTCTCTGACTCCGCATGTGCACTCGTTGCATAACATCCATCGTGCCTGCCATCCGTTCAATGCGTTCCGTATCTGCAGTCCGCAGCGAAGTCATTGAATTTCCGGGTTCAGTCGCATACACCTTGGATATCGATGACGAAGGCATCTCCAGTTCTGAAGGGATCCGGTCCATGGAGGGTTTGGGAAGGCCTTCAATGATGGGGTCAAGACTAGGTAGGGGCTTAGGGTCCCGAATCTCTGGCATAACGGGGGATCGCGAAGACGAGCCACGATCCAGGAATCCCGTACGATAGAATCGTGACCACCATGAATCACTTCGCCGAACATTCACTGGTGAAACGCTTGCAGGGACTATCGTGGACGGGAGTGCTGTAGGAGACGAGAGGGTTTCTAAGGACTTGGTGGTGATATGAGAGGGTGAAGATTCCGTCGTGGTTCGCATGGTGGTGTACGATGTAACAGTCTCAAGTCGTGTCTCATTGGAATATATGTGAGAAGATGAAGTCGTGTGGTCATTGGAAGGAAGGCTGGTGTTGGAAGTATGCTCGGACAGTGGGCTCAAAGGGTGTTCACTCATTGGTACAGGAGGGACCATGCGCACGGTGGCCGGGGGCGCTGGAAAACGTGACACGGCGTTGATAGTTGATGTGGGCTCGTACTCGGTGTCGGGAATACTTGTTTTCTCGTGTACTGGATCGGCGAAGGGGTCAATGTAGCTATAACTACTCGTGCTGATATAGTTCGTTTCTCGCCTGTTTTGGGGGCGCAAGGTGACCTCGAAGTCGGGTGTTCCCGGCTCTGGATCTTGCATCAGAGATGTCCCGTCAGAGAAGGGATCGGTCTTCTCTTGGCGATGGCTAGCGCTTCCGTGACTGTAAGTGCTGGGCTCGCGACTCCTGAAACGAGTACCGAGGATGCTTCGAGCCAATGACCATGAGCTTCCACCCGTTCCATCTCGTCGCCTAGCATTATACCATTCTCCAAATTCCCTTGTGTCTTCGTCAGCCAGCATATCCCGACGCTGATACGTGCCCCGCACATTTCGCAACTTCGTTGCAGCGGTAATTGTGCTGGCAATGCCAAAAGCAGTTCCAAGCAAGCCGTTTCCCCATTTGTTTACAGTGGCAGCACCATCCCCGGTATACATGGTAGCAGCTGGAATGGTTGAACCAGCATGTAAACTGCTATTCCCTTCATCGTCATCGCCGCCGATGGCCATAAAATTACCTGCTCTTCGCTTCTTCCGTCGCCTCTGCATATGGATGACGACAGCAGCACCGGCAGCGATGACACCAAGACCACCAAGAGTCGCACCTACAGCAATGGCGGCAACAGAACTCTTGTCATGCTTATTACCGTCATTGCCGTTGGGGTTAAGTGTACTTGTTGGGTGGGTAGCCCCACCTCCACCTGACGTGGGAGACCCAGGATGATGGGTTGCCGTCCCAGTAGGTGTACCACTTCCACCTGGCATTGTCTGCGTGACGGAAGCAGTTGGCGAAGGAGGAGTGTAGGAAGACGTAAAAGACTTGCTAGAGAGATCAAAGACCTGCAACGCCGACGACGCTGGCCCAGAATTTGAGTAGCCTGGGTTTTGGTTGAGCCGAAATAAAACGGCAGAGACTACGAATTTCTCACCAAAGCCGAAAATGACCATTCCGTTTGAGAAAACTGCGCAGTGATCACGGCGAGCTCCAATTTTGGATAGCTGTTCAACGAGAACCCAGACTGCGGGGCTTTGCGAGGTGTCAAGTATCCAGCCATCGTCCAGGTTGTTCTGCAGACTGGCATCGCTACCACCTTGAATGAGGATTTTTCCTTGTCCAATTGATACCGCCGCAAACGCCCTTCGTGGTTGTGGAAGGGAATCCGCATCAACTTGTAGCTGTGTCCAAGCGTTTTTGGAGGTGTCTAAAACCCACACACTCGAGAAACTCGTCAATGTACCTTGGGAGACACCACCGAACACGACAAGCCTGTCATCTCCAAGCATAACAGAGGCATGACCGTAGATTGCCGGAGGTGCATTCTCAGAAGGTAGTTGAAAAAACGTGAGGGTTTGAGGGTCGAACTCAAAGTGCTCTGAAAATGCATTGCCTGAGCCGTCCGCTTTCTCGCCTCCAATGATGTAAATAACACCGGAAGCAGATGTGGAAGATGAATGATACACTCTTCGTACTGGTTGTCCACCCCAGGAAGGAGCTTCAGGATACCAGATTGGCTGAGTAGGACTTGAGAGATCCAAGAGGAAGGCCGAGTCAGCCCAGTCGGTGATGTACGGAGGATCATTAGGTGTGGGTTGGCCTCCAAAGAGCAAAGCGCTCGTGCTATTGAACGCGGAAATGGTGTGCCAAGCCACTGCAGGATCTTGCGAATTCGGTGCATGACCAGAGCTGCTTACGAGCTGCCACGGGGGATTTGCCACATCGAAGGATTGAGAAAGGGGAAGATAGAGCAGGTCGTTAACGTTTGGAGCGGAGGTATAGGAGTACGAGTTGAATGGGTCCACTTTGCCTCCATGGACAAATAGCGCATCATTGATTTTGACAGTTGTCTGTGCCCATCTGTTCAATTTACCGGTCGTTCAGTTTAGTAGGCATCTTGGAGTTGTATTTTTGACGCTCACCGTGCTTCTGGTGCGTATGCAGAGTACGAATTTCTGCAGATTAGAAGGATAAGATAAAGGCTCGGCAAAAGTCCTCGAAAGCATTGTGTATGACACAACTCCATCTAGGAGAGGATATTGCTGGGAAAATATTGCAGGGGTAATAGATATCGTTCAGATAAACGAAAAGTAGATGGTCGTGATTGATGAGAGGATGGTTTTCATGGAGTATGTTGTCGTGATTATCGTAGTATTCGTGGTTACACTGCGGTGGGAATGTTCAAATCGCAACAGGGGCCTAAGCCACAGCCACCAGAAGCATTCCACTCAACATTGCCTTATTCGGTGATCCTATTAGCGCCAAGTAAAATTAGATTTCGATTGGCGTCTACTACTAGTGCCAGTGCAGGTCCTGGTGGATCGCGATCAGAAAATGAGACTTATTCTTCTTGAGCTGAACAGCATATTCACATGGATTATCGGTGAGTCCAGTCCATATATTGAGTCGTATTGAAACTTTCAAATCAGGCTCACCCACTGGTAAAGCATTCGGGAACAGGTTGACAATTCAGTTGGGCCTGGTATATTGTGGAAGGTGGGTTTTCGAGGCTGTGAGCCAGCACGGAGCCACAATCATAACTTCTCTTATCTTATGGAATAATTCTGGGAATTTATGCGTAGAATTGCCATCTTGAACAAGCTTAGTGAATGGAGTCACTGCATGGCTTCTGAGCGAGTTGAGACAACAGATGAGGAAGCTGGTAGTGGGGCCAGGGGCTCAAACAGGTCGTAGTCAAGGAATTGGTGCTATAGCCACTGAAACATCGAACCAAGTGGGTATTTACAATTGTACACAGAGATGGAATAGACTTTTCATCGCATAGCGGATAGATGGTGACAAGGACCCTAGTTCCAATGACTTCCAGAGGAATTGAAAAAGAAGCGTTTCGAGGAGACAGCTGCCGTGATTATGAGGTGCGCAAGCAGATCCATTCAGCAGTGAAATCCGATCTACCTTGCGCGGATGACAGGATCTTGGCGGTATTTGTTTACCAAAATCCAGGATAGTCAGGTTATTTTCAATCTTGAGAGCGCTGGGAGCCCGGATCGCCCGGCGGCCTAGCATACATCGATTGTTGGGTACTCCAGAAGGCAGAAGTCAGATTCTCCTGAACCCAGTACAATTTTACCGTTGATGACTTAGATTCATGGGATTTTTGCGTGGCCCCGAGATCAACCTACTGGTTTGAGCAGTAAAATCTGGACCAGGACTTTGGAGAGCCGCAAATCTCCTCATTCCCTGACCTACAAACCTTGTCTGAGATCTATTCTCATTGCAGAAAGTACAAAGACCCATACCTTGGCACCTAGTAGGTGAATCAATTGAGTGAAAATAGTACATAGGCGATCTGAGTCACGACGCCTCAGCTTATTTCCCTTCTCACCTTGGGCGCAGAGCGTAGCCACAAAGTTATAGACCACCGATGCCCTATTACCGACACGGTTTGTTCTGTTCAGAGTAAATGTCGGTCCGCTCGAAGTGCCTCCGGGTGGAAGCGCCCAACTGACTTGGGGCGATCAAATACACGCCATTGTTGGCGGTCAAATGCTCATGCACCAATGATTTAAAAATAGACCACAATAAACATCGGCCTGATAAATGAGCGACGTTTCAGGCCTTGGTAACCTGGGTGACTCCTTGAGAGTTATACGACCACAAAGAATATCGAGAGCACGGATTGACATTGTAGTCAAGTTTAACATCTGTGGATGTCGCCCAGGCTATCGGAAGGCCACGCGGAAATGACTGATGGCTGAGGTCAGAAGTCGTTCATTTTTTAGCAGTTTCAAATTGCCAATTATTTCATGTCCTCCATAGTACAGCTGACAGAGAGCAGAAACGGTGGACGAGAGATAAACCGGAGATGATTTCATGTCTCTGAGAAGGCGGGAGGATCACGGGGCTCGGAGTATACACCATGACGTACATTTCATTAACTCGCAAGCGAGTCTAGTAGCGGCTTGTGACACAGAAAGACGCCTTGTGTCTGCCTCGAAGGATGGAAAAGACTTCGGTGGGTTCAGAGAGGCTGGCGGGAAGCCCAGATAACGAGTTATCGTGGTAATATGAAAGCGAGATAAACCAAAAGTGGTGGAAGAAGTCAAGAGTATGGACGAAGAGTTTAGTGCCCCAAAGCACGCCGTTGTCACAGGCTTTCTTCGATGACCGGTGAATGGTGGCGTGCAGAGAACAGTTGTCAAAAACCTGGATCCGTTCGTTATGGACGACAATAAGTATGAAATAGTGTATCACGTTCAACTCATGCATAGCCAGTGATTCAGCAAGTCTTCTGTTTAGAAATCTTTACTGTATCAAATCACAAATGGTTATGAGAGTAAACATCTGACTCAACGAAATGAGAGGTTATGGAACGAAGCTTGACGGAAGCAGTGGCGGCCTATCCCGAAGCGCGGGAAAGTCACAAATTGCGGCTGGATGCGAATCGAGAGCTCTTCCCTTGCCCAGAGCTCTTTGCGCGTCGTTCAGTCTCTAACAGCTCATGGTCTGCCATCAGTCTCACTGTGACCCAAACAGGTCATTTTAAAATTGATGTTCAACTGCGCGTCGAATGTCCCGCACTTTCACGATCACATTTACCTCCGCCTCCCCAATGTAGATTTTCATTGCGAGTTGTGGCGACCTTGATTCAGTGGCCCAATGAAATCGAAGAAGAAGCCGCGAATCTTTACGAATCCGGAGCATAGAAACATTCTTCGAGCTTCTAACGTCCCTGATATCGCTCAACTTGCCCGAAGATGTTATCTTCAGTTCTCATCATTGCCTCAAGAAACCTTCTCTTACTTCGTACGAGTTGATTCGACAAGATAAGCCAGTGTCATTCCTGACGGGCTTTGTTACCGGCATTACGCTATTGTTTTTGACCTCATGATTCTCCGGAGAGAAGAACATTGCAGAGCGGTAGCAAGCCACTTGTTTTTCGTGTCCCGTCGATAAACTCTGATCGATGAAGCCCAGTGAACCTCTTGACCAAGAAGCAACTGTTTGGTGTCAAACTGCTACTAGAACTGACACGGTGGCTCTCGTCCTCAGGGCATCTTTGAGGACCGAAACGTGGAATACACGAGGCGCGTGTTCACGAGGTATTAGCGAAATGAAATTGATCAGACTTCTGTCGTTTACTAGGTTAGTAAAACCTTGAGACATTGGAGGTTCTTCTATTACTGTACTGGATACATGCTGGGATCAAGTGCGAACTTGCTCAAGGAGAAGAGATATAAGCGAGAAGTATTCTGAGGTACAACCCTCTGAAAGTAGTTCCCGGTCTAGTCTTACTCTCAGGCTGTCGCCGATCCAGCAGCGTTCCTCTAACAGCATTCCCGACACTATGTCGACTTCGAGAAACAATTACCGTATTCTCGGCATATCTTCAAATGCGGCCGTAGATGAGATCAAGCAAGCGTACAAAACGATGGTGAGATCCTACTAAAGACTGGACGCTTAGATACTCACGAGGCCCACAGGCACTGAGGTGGCACCCCGACCGCCATCCAGACAATACCGAACTGGCCACGATGCGATTCCTTGAGGTCAATTGAAAGGTTGCTCATGCAGCGTCGCTCACACACTCCGTAGGTCCAAGAAGCCTACCAGATGTTGATGCAAGAACGTTATCCTCTTGGCTCTGCTCTCTTATCGTCGGTTCACCAGCGAAGTGAAAGCGTCTCAACCTATGAGTCAGGGACATGTTTCTCTGCATCAACTTCTACCCTCGGCTCTTTCATCCACGTCTCTGCCTCAAGCACGGAGTCTTTGATGACAAGTGCAACGACTGTCAAGAGTAGTGCACCCTCGTACAAGTCTTATCCGTCCGACTCGCCATGGTATGGAATGGGTGGGCCTACGGGTGTTTATCATCCACCAAGATACGCGAAGGACGATCACACACGGAAGGCCTATTATTCGCCTCCCTCGACGTTTGGACGAGCTCGAGCTAGTTACAGCTCCGAGAATGTACGGCAACGTTCGACCGAGTGGTCAAATTACATACCCCCCTCACTTCCCAAGTATAGCACGACTAGACCGTCAAGAGAATCGTGAGTGACCTAAGTTCTCTCATTTCCCCACTTGTATACTTACGTTCTTGAACCAGACATTCGTTCACCATTGTTCCTCCCGCGCGTAAACCCCGAACACCGCCGTCTGCTACATCATCTTGGGATCATTATGCTCTGCACGAACGCCACCAAACTTTGTGCTTTCGTTCTCTTGGGATTGGTCCGGCAAAGGAGTGGATCTATGGTCTGGCATTGACTCTGGAAGAGCTGCTCATTGGGAAGCATTGCTCCTTCTCGCTATCTCGAAATTTTAATTCAGGGAAGAGGAAAACTATTGTTCTTGACGTCGACATTCCTCCTGGATGCAGGGAAGGGATGAGGATTCTCTGTCGTGGCGTTGGTCACGAGCGGAAGGATGGTTCCCGTCAAGACATAGCGTTTATAATCGAGGAAATTGGACATGATCACTTTTCACGAGCTTATGACGATCTTTTATTGGATGTTAAAATTCCCTGGGACGACTCCTTGCGCCATCAAGTAGCAGACTTTGTGATTGATGGGCTTGATGGACAGAATCACTCCTTTCGCGTTGATTACCCTCGGGATCGGATGCTGAAGGGAAAGTCTGTGATTAGGGGAGCTGGTATGCCGATCAGAAGCGGAGGAAAGGTCATAGGAAGGGGCAACCTTTTTGTCCAGTGCGTTCCTTCGCCCTTATCATGCTTTAGTGTGGGATTCAGATTTCTGTAGGTGGGAAATAATAGCGCATCACCCGAAGGTTCTCAATTTTATGAAACGATTCATGCATTTCCGAAGGTAAACTCTGGGTATAGAGCTGAAGTGAAGAACCTCCGAGGTTTCCACCAATCTTCAGGAGAATGTAACACTTGTTGAAAGTTTGTGCGTGCGACGTCGTGGGCATTCATATTGTCTATATGAGCCCTGTATATCTTTATCATCTCGTATTCTTTTCTCAAATAGCTAGTTTCATCTTCTACTCCATCATGATGATGCCTTTTCTCTCAATAATGAATTTAAGTATGTCTAGATGGTCATCGACTCCGCTCTCGGCCACGTCTCCCGCAAATTTTCAGGGTCGTTCAATTATTTGTTGGGTGAAATGATCATACTTGGTCACACGCGTGTCAAAGAAGGCGTCTGACCCCTAAGCGAGGAAATGTGATTGGAATGTGATTCCAAACCATGATGACTAGGGGGCTTATGACCCACGATTTAAATCGAACATTCCTTCGCTGGCACCCTACATTCAACCTGAGAGCAGGCAGTTAATGGTCGGAAGACGTCTCACGCGCCAGCTTTCCAGTCTCGTTCTCTTTGCCGTCTCTCTCGTCTCGCTTCGTCAAGCTCGTTCCATACCTCTTGGACTCCGTAACAAGTTCCTCTGGATCTCGACGCTAACAATGGCTTTCATGCTCCGTCAAATTTTGGTCAGCCCGTCCCCAAGGTTGGTCACCAATCATGCCAAGGTTGGGAAAAAAGCAGGGGAAAAGAAAGAAGTGGATTTCGATGAGTACGACTTCGTGATTGTCGGTGGTGGTATGTCCTTTTTCGTCTTTTGTATATTTCGATAATTTCATGGAGCACAGGTAATACTGGATGTGTTCTGGCCGCGCGGCTCAGTGAGGACCCTTTCGTACGCGTTTTGGTTCTCGAAGCTGGCGGAAGGTGCGGTTGTCGTTATTATTTCGCCTATTCACGTCCCGATCCTTCGTCGCGATCCTTAGTGGCAAGAGCCTCATGTTGACGAGAATACCCGTTGCGTTTCCTCTTTTATTCCACACTAAGTATGTCTACCAGCTCTATACCGAACCTCAAGGAAACGCCAAAGGTCAGAAGAAATTTTGGCCTAGAGCGAAAATGCTTGGTGGATGTGAGCTTTTGAGTTCTTTCTTGAGGAGAAACAACTTCTATTTCACGTTTTCAGGCTCGTCAATCAATGCGGAGATGTAAACAGGTTCATTCCGATGCTATCCATAGTTTCTGACTCACACACTCAGGGCGCAGTATGGTGCCCCCCAAGACTTTGATGAATGGGGCAAGGTTATCGACGATGAGGCTTGGTCATGGAAGAATATGAGCAGGTGAGTAGAGATTGTAATTCATTAAATAAGTTTGACATGCCTTTTTGACTAGATACTTCAACAAGTTCGAAAGATATGAGGATGATTCTAGATACCCAGATGTAAACAGCAAGGCCAAGGGTAAAGGCCCTGTCCAAGTTGGCTACTTCGGTGACCTGCGTGATCCGTGTAGAGACTTTGTTCAGGCCTGCACGAAGATCGGTGTGCCTTTCAGTCCTGACTTTAATACGACTGCTGGAACAAGAGGCGTCAATCGCGTAAGTTTTCCCTTGATACCTACTGCTTTCATTTTCTGACGACTCGCCCATAGTTGAGTGCGTGTTTTCAGCTTTTTGTTTCTCTGTAAACATCTGAGCCTAGACAGTGACCTACATTGATGAAAACCGCACTCGAGTCTCGTCTGAGACTGCATACCTCACGAAAGAGGTCCTGGCCAGACCCAATCTCACAGTCGTTGTCAATGCTACAGTCACAAAGATTCTGACTGAAAAGAACGGTGATGAGATTAGAGCCGTTGGCGTCGAATTCGCCAAAACCCGAAAGGGTCAACGTTACACCGTACGTGCAAAGAAGGAGGTAATTGTGGCGTACGTGTCCTTCCGCTTCCTCAGATACTTTTTCTGATCTTACTTCTAGCGCTGGCGCTATACATTCGCCTCAAGTGGGTGTCTACTCCAATGACTGTAATTGGGTCTGAGTCCTGTGTCATAGATCTTGATGCTGTCTGGTATTGGACCCGCTGAGCAACTCAAGAGCAAGAAGATCCCTGTGATTCTTGACCTTCCAGGGGTTGGTTCTAACCTGGTTGATCACCCTGTTGTGGATCTCTACTTCAAAGACAAGCACAATAATAGCACGAAGCATGTGAAACCTCAGAATCTCCCCGACGCCATCAAATTCCTTGGCGCTCTTTACCAGTACCTCATGCACAAAAGCGGCCCTTTGACTGGAAATGTTAGTCTATCTCTTTGTATAATTCTTCTTATAATCTAAGCAGAAACATTAGGTTGGCGAAGCTGCGGCATT
The DNA here is from genome assembly GCA_001563735.1 of Leucoagaricus sp. SymC.cos. Taxonomy (NCBI): domain Eukaryota; kingdom Fungi; phylum Basidiomycota; class Agaricomycetes; order Agaricales; family Agaricaceae; genus Leucoagaricus; species Leucoagaricus sp. SymC.cos. Next base: position 140,840 of record KQ962134.1, on the reverse strand, counting down.
CATTCGCTCGGACGATCCCGCGCTCTTCCCTGGCAACGACTTTAAGAATGAGGTCAAGGATAGCACGTCCGGAGACAACAGTCCAGATCTTGAAATTTTTATTAGTCCGGTGGCCTACAAGGTCTGGAATTGCGTTTGGAAGCTCACTATTATTAATGAGGCTTCTAGGAACATGCCAAGGTCGTTTCCCCTATGCACACACTCTCGATCCATTGTTGTTTGGTCCGGTATGTCCAGTACTACTCTATTTTAGGCAATGTAATATTCTGAGAGCGGATTCAGGCCAATGAGCAAGGGCGCCTTGACTCTCAAGACGAACGACCCCTTCGATCTTCCTGCTGTCGACCCCAAGTATAAAAACTATTCTTCCGGCCGTTGCATTCCCATTGATCCCGCATGTCCACAGATACCTCTCAGCTCCTGAAGACGTTGAGAAGATTCGTCGTGGTCTACGTTTCATATTCAAGGTTGCGAAACAAGAACCTCTCGCGAGCCACGTTGATTTCACCTGCAAGCATAAACTCCTCGACACTGACCGCGAAAAAGCTACCGATAGAGAGCTTGAGGAGATCATAAGGGGGAGAGTTGAGACGTTGTACCATCCTGCCGGTACCTGTCGGATGGCACCTGAAGCTGATAACGGCGTTGTTGACTCCCAATTGAGGGTATATGGAATCAAGGGGTTGAGAGTTGCCGATGCTTCGATATTCCCAGAAATCGTTTCTGGACATACTGTAAGTGTTCCTGCTTCTTGAATCAGATCTGCCTGCTAAACTGGTAAATGACGAACAGGCCGGTGCTTGCTATGCTATTGGCGAACATGCTTCGGATATCCTCAAGACCGAATATGACCTGAAGACCGAATCTGGATGATTGATACCCGTTTCCCTTGTCTTTAGTGGGGATGAATTGGAGCGGATCGGAACTGATTGGAACATGTGCTCAAGCGTTAAGATACCTATGTATGTATTTTAACTGCTTTTGAATGTAACGAGTGCTCTTAATAGCTTGTGCCCAACTTGGCGCCTGGCTCTATGGCGGATGCAAGGCTTGTTCGACGGCCCAGAGGAGAGCATGGTATAGCAACACCAATCACTCATTCCAACGGCCTGGACCGGATCTACTAGTTATCAGTCGACGCAACTGAAGAGCGAGGGGGTGGTGTGAGCAAAACCTCGGTGGTTCTTTACTGTGCTCTTGCATACTCAAGGCAACTTACGTGTTTATAACAACTTACGTTAACGTCAAGCAGTTGAGATGGACTACGAGCGCTGTTTTGTAACATGCGTTGGCCAGCGACAGGTATGGTCTCCTGTTCATCTGGTCAGTCAAGCAAGCTGAAAATCTCCATCTCTGACATATGGGCTTGAAACTTGTTGATTTCTTCGACCGTTCATAGCTCTGTCGTTATGACTTCCTCAACATGATGCCCTGGTAGTCTGGTTTAGCCCAAGTCTTTCCCAAGGTTGATGCATGATGCCTGACGGTCAACTGGCATGCCGATACTGATCACAGTGTATCCAAAGTTCGACTCATCCTACCGACCAACATCAGTCCTTATTGACACTCCTGAAACTAGAACCGCTTGACCGAAGTAAGTCACTAATTTCAACGTGTTTTTACGAGAAAATGCTTCCATTTCTGTCTTAGATCAAAAGTTTGAAGTCACGAACAAAACGTATTCTGGACTGTCCATCTACTGCATGTCACTCGTAGAATTCTCATGCTCCAAGGACGGGGCTATATAAACAGAAATTGCGTGCGTTGCCAGTCGGTTTCCATCCTTCCAGATGTTACTCGAAACGATCAGGCGCCCAAGATCCATCGCATTCGTTTTGTTATGTACCCAGGCTGTGTTAGGGGCCATATTTTTCCAAGGACCTGACGATTTACCCAAAAACGTGAAATACGACTTTATTGTAGCTGGAGGTACGCACGATACCAGCCAAACTGCGCACCCTCAGGCGGAAGACTGATATAAATCTCTTACAGGCGGAACGGGTGGCGGAGTTGTGGCAGGCCGCCTTGCTGAGAGCAAGGATTGGAAAGTTTTGGTCATCGAAGCGGGGCCTTCGTACGTGCAGACTCTCTGAGTCGGATGCTGTCATTATCTCATTGTTAACCTATAGGGATTCTGAATTATTCGCAGCTCGTGTTCCCGGCCTGCGCGCACAGTTGAAAGGAACGAATGTGGATTGGAATTATACTTCCACTAGGCAACCGGCGCTGAATGGGCGTGCGACGAGCTACTGGAGGGGCCGAATGCTAGGTGGATGTAGCTCACACAGTGAGTTGAAACTTTAATGTAGCTAATGCATGGTATTGAGATATTCACCCTCATCTTAGATACCATGGTTTATACACGGGGATCATCGGGCGACTGGGACTTGCGAGCAAAGGTTGTAGACGATGACGGCCTGAGCTGGAACAGAATGTTACCCCTCCTGAAGAAGGTTGGTGGACCTGAGACTGATTAACATACTTCATCCACTCACGAGTAAGAAATTAGGCCGAGAAACTCGTTAAAGACTCCGAACATCAGCGAGAAGGAAACCATATTGACCCTTCTGTCCTGGGGCATGATGGTCCTCTTTCCGTGACTGCTCCTTACTCAGGCCACCCGATGAACGACAAGTTCTTGCAAGCGACAAGTGAGCTGAGCGACGTTTTTCCATTTGTCCAGGATATGAATGCAGGGCGACCAATTGGCATTTGTGAGTATCGCTTCAAAGTTATACCCATTAGCTGGTTATAAATTGTCGATACAAGCGTGGACTCAGTCCACGATTGACAGCGAGGGACAGAGGAGCAGTTCCTCCACCGCTTACATTGACCCGAGTGGCGATAACTTGCATGTGTTACTGAACACCTACGTGACTCGCGTACTACCTGCTGGGGAGGGGACCGACTTCCGTGGGATTGAGTTTGCTTCCGATGCACAAAGTCCAAGAAGACAGCTTGTAGCGAACAAGGAAGTAATTGTCGCTGGAGGGGTGATTGGCACACCTCAAATCCTATTGAATTCTGGTATTGGCAATCGCGAGGAGCTGGAAGCGTTGGGCATCAAGACCTTGGTCAATAACCCCAGTGTGGGCAAGAATTTCACGGACCAGCCCTCGTCAACCGTCATGTTCAGCACTACAATCCAAAACACCGAGTAAGTCAACGAATGAGTTTTTGCGGACAAGTTTGTGTGCTGACATAGACTAATGTAGCATCGACATGGATAGCGCCCTCGCGGAATGGAATGCAACACGAACGGGACCCATGAGCCGAGCAGGGGAGATAAACATGATTGGTTGGCTTCGCCTTCCCGATGATTCGCCCGCGTTTGGTCAGGATGGATTCACGGATCCATCCCCAAGCAAGAATTCCCCTCACATCGAGATGTTTTTCAAGACCATCAGCACACAAGGTGTCACCCTCCCCCCGGGAAGTTAGTTATTGACGTTGATTTCTAATTCATTGGGAACTCACATCAAGCAACACAGGCCCCAACATAACAGCGCTCCAGTTCTCACATACTAATCTCCATCCCGTTTCACGTACGTCCTATGAAGTCAAGTAAGAGTGGTTGTCATTTGACTTTTGGGGATGCATACAGGAGGGTCCGTCACTCTCAACAGCTCCGACCCGTTCGCCCAACCAAACATTGACCTTGGCCTGCTCACGGAAGAGGTCGACCTTGCAATTTTGCGTGAAGGGATTCGGAACGCCCGCAAGCTGTTTTCAGCTCCCGTCTTCGCCAACTCCGTATTTGGAACGGTGTCTCCGGCGAGCAACATCACCTCAGATGAGGACCTCAACGCATACCTACGGGCCGCTGTTGTGCCTATCATGCATGGAGCATCCACCGCGATGATGTCTCCTCGCGGAGCAAACTGGGGAGTTGTTGACCCCAATTTTCGAGTGAAAAGAACACAAGGATTGCGAGTCATAGATGCTTCTGTTATCGTGAGCTGATCATTCACTTTGAGTTCCAAAGATTTTTGTTCTGATTCAACGTTAGCCAATTATGCCAAGTGGACACACACAAGCATCAATCTACGGACTTGCCGAACGAGCAAGCGAGATGATTGCAAAGTCGTACAAATAGGTGGATCTACAGATATTGTCAGCTGGGGGACTCTTTAAGTACAACTCCTTTTGATAATCGATTAATTATACCCTCTGCTTCGTTCCATTCTAACTATGGTCGCTGTAGACCTTATTGAGGACAATTCAAGGCCATGGAAGGCATATATTTGTCTGGCACTATACAATCCAACCTACTGTGCTATGATCTACATCAGCACAGTCGAGGTATCTGATGAGAGGAAAACAGAGAAACACAGAAAAAACCGAGTCGAGTGGGATTAGAGATTAAAATGAAGAGAAATTTGAGATGAGGATGTTGAACAGATGCTTTGAGTCCGGCAGTCAATTACCATTTGATATAGGTAGTATGGAGATACCCAAGTATCGACTATCGTTCACGATATGTATTCGCATTCATTCAAGTCCTAAGTTCCAGCTTTTAGTCCTAAATTCGTCAATCGAAATGAAGAGGTTCAACCCTTTTCGGTGAGGGAATCGCGGGAGCTGCAGAACATTTCGTTGGAGTACTAGGTTGAGATTGGACTCCTTGACGTGGTGTACAACGTCCCGAGCTCTGGCCATAAATCTGTTGCGCGACATTGGCGGCAGCGGCAGCCACAAGCTGAGGGTTCTTGCAAAGTGCTGCTGGTGGGAAGCCAATTAATCGTGAGACAGTATATGGAAGTTCGTAGCCTGCTCGGATAGCGTAATTGATGTAGCGTGAGATTTCAAGGTGAAGGGTGGGGTAATATGTTGTTGATGCTTTGCGAGAAATCTGGGGTAGAGTTCAGCAACAGAATTGAACCAACGGGTTTACAAGTAGGCACTGACGAGAATTATACGTTCAAGTCCTGAGAGGAAAAGGTCTGTGTGGAAGCGGTGGGCGGAGAGATCACTCTCCTTCGGCATCCCAAGTGATGAGACACTTTGAGCAATTGCGTTGATCAGCTTGAAGTGCGTTGCCTGCAAACAATGAATTAGCACTTAGAACAGTGCATGCTGAGACCAAGGAACGTACCAGGTAACCCGTGGCCTCAAACTCAACACCACCGGTCATCCCTCCAGGAGCGCGAGGCTTTTCGACTTTGGTTTCGTCGGTCTCAGACAGGACCCAAATGCTATTGTTTGGATGGCAAAAGACCCAGAAATAATCACGGCAAACATCCGATAGCTCTTGTAGGTACGTTTTGTAGATCCTGGGTTTGTGTAAGTTTTCTATGAAGGCATGCGGAGAGATTGGAGTTTTGGGACATTCTGATTTTGGCGGGGCGGGCGTGAGGAGTAGGGCACGGATTAGAGAGAAGATGTTCTTGTGCGGAACGGGGAGGACAATTAGGTTAGAGCTTGGAAGGGAGGTATCACTTTCCCAAGCTTCGCGCTGTCGACGAGAGGATCCTGACGGTAGAGAAGAGGGAGGGTAGAGGTCAAAGAGTAAGAGGAGTAAATCAACGATAAGTTGACGAGTGGCAACGTCGCCTGGTTTCTTGTCAGAATACAACAGAGAGACGAGCTGAACAAAAGGTGTAGGGCATGAGCTGCGCAGAGCAAAACAGCCGATCGATGATGTTGAAAGCGCCTTGAAGCATCGCAGTAATTCGTGAAGGACTTGATCGTCGTGCTGTTCCTCCCTGTCAATGTTATCAGTCGGAATGGGTAATTTTGGATTCTTGGAAGGATGTTCACCTCCACTCAACCTCGAGCAACTCATTTAGTCTAGTTAGGAGGGCAGAATATCCACCCGACTTCAAAAAATCTTGTGACCAGCTGTAGGAAGTATTTCAGTGCGAGTTGCTGGTTGTTGGGACCTAAGACTCGCCTGGCGGACTCATTACGTAGAAGCAATCGCAATTTTTTTATGTCCTCAAGCTCGAGTTGCAAACTTGATGTACTAGTCAGGATGCTGCAGAACTTGGTCGGCGAAATGCTCTTTGCTTTCATGGCGCTCTTTTCCTTGGCATTAAAAGCTCCAAAGCCTGGCGTCAGATCGACAGATGACTCCATCGCGAGGTTGACTTGACTACGCGAAAAGAGCCTTTGAGCATCAAAAGACAATCCACGACCATGAGTACCGCTGGCTTTTCGCGAAGGTGAGCCGGAAAGATAGGGTGAGTGATGAGCAGAGACTTGACCACCAGCGAAAGGGGGACGGGGAGGGTCAAAGGTATCTTGATCAACGCTAAGGTTCTGCAAAGGGGATCCTAGGGATTCCGTCGACAATGCGCGTCTGAGGGTACCACTCTTTGGTGTACCCGGAAGGACGGACGGGACTTCTCGAGGCTGCTTAGCGAGGATTGTTGATGATTTAAGCATTGCAGCCTTGACTGTGGAGTCCATGCCCACAAGCTTTGGCCTGAGGCTTGATGGTATCTGGAGGTCATCCTAAGGTGTAGACAATGATGAGACAAAGTAACGTTTCCACTAATTAAGGGGCGCTTACGAGGAGTTGGTCGAATGCATGGTCCATTTCAACCTGTTCGATAGGCGATGGCAAATATTGACCCATGTTCCTGCTTTCTGTTCGTTTCTTCTTGTCAGTAAGGTGAGCGCCAGTCTTGCCAGTGCCAAGGGTATTCTTTGCGCCTCTATTCGTCGGCTGGGGTCCCATGCCAATGCTTGGATAGTTCTCCTTTGAATTGGAGACATCCTGCAAGCTCGTGACCATAGTAAAGTCACTAGACGGGGGCCTCCTCGACGGTAAGATGCTCTTGAACATGGTGACTGTCGATATTGAGGTCGTCACGTTAGGGACTAGGTTGAAGTTCTAAATTGGGTTATGGTTCGATTGGCACGCGTCTGATCACGTGCTGGGACACGCGACGGTCGGGCCGAAGTCGGCAAACTCGGCACGGCCAAATGGCGGTGGTGGTTGAAGATTTTATTTTTGGAAAGCCTGCTGTGCAGATACCAAATTTAGGTTGTTGCCAAAGGCACGGTTCAAGGTGTCCGTTGACGACTTTGTCTCTTTCCATCTTCCCGCAGAATCCTCAAAGGCTGAGCCTATCCGATGCAACCATACCGAGATAACCCATTCAGCGACTCTCATGGAAACCTGAACTATGAGACTGGTGCGGTGAGTAAGGACCGCCAACAACTTGATTAAAAGATGCGGACCACCGTGCCGCATCATATTCCACCATTGTCGGGTACTGACCACCTATAACTGCGCAGCAGGCTGGCCACCAGTATCCCTCGAACGAGGGCATCTCCCAAGGTTACCCAGGAATTCCACTCAGTGGACAAGGCGACTACCGCAACGTGGCTGCTCAATCACAGACCGATTTGGGTAGCAACATGGGTCAACGCATGTCGAACTCGCAATGGGACTCTTCCCGCTACAACCAAGGGTCAACGTGGTTGACAGAGCAGGGGAAACAAACCAAGCGATCAAAAATCGTCGTAGGTAGTCGTTTCACTGGTACGACTAGATGTCTAAAGCGACGACAGGTCATTGCTGGTGTTGTTGCATTGGTCATAATCATCACTGTGTCGGTCGCCGTTGGGGTCACAGTTGGCCGACGAAACTCGAGCAACAATTCATCTTCCAAACCCAACACTAGTGCCCCCAATCCCGACGCGGTCAACCAAACTGATCCCAACGACCCCAGTACGTTTGTGAAAGACCCGAACTTGCATCAGGCGTTTTATGGGATCGCATATACACCGGTTGGTTCACAGTTACCGGATTGTGGCAACAGTTTGGGTGTGTCCGATATCGGCCTAGCTGACTTGTTACAATCACTTATTGAGCGAAATCAGACGCCGTAATTCAGGATGTCCAGGCAAGGGTTCTTCGGTCATGTAACTCCTCGCACGCTAATAAATTGTGGCCCATTAGCTCCTTTCACAGATTACCAAGGTATCCACCTCGAGAACTTTGTCAGCCGTGTTACTCAACTATTACCCAGCGGGTTCGACTTTATGGTGCAGATTGCAACCAGACTGCCTTGGTGGTCAGCCCCTTAAACACCTTATCAGATGCCAAGAATACTAAGACCCTCAATAGTTGGAAGCCATCAAGCGCACCAAAGTCGATATGACAGTCTGGCTTGGAAATTACGTGGTCCCTGATGACAACAACGCAGCCTACAACCGCCAGAAAGGAGTCCTCCAGCAGGCGATCCAGGACTATGGGTCAGATCACATCGGTGGAATGACTGTCGGCAATGAGTTCATGCTGAAGTGCGCCATCCTTTCCGTGGTTTTGACGCTACGTACTCATGCTAGATTTAATAGTTATGTTACAGCCCACGGAGGTGTAGATCCCAATTCACCAACAGCAAATCAGGGAGCGCAGATCCTGATCAGCAACATTCAAGATACCCAGTCCTGGCTGCAAGCCATGAATCTCCCCAAACACATTCCCATCGGCAACGCAGATGCGGGTAGTTTTTTCAATAACGAAGTTCTTCAGATCGTTGAATATGGCGTAAGATATTTCATCAATATTCAAATCAATTACAGACTGACAATTTGTCAGATGTCAAACGTTCATCCATGGTTTGCCAACGTCAGTGTGCAAAACGCTGCATCTTGGACTACCCAGTTCTTCCAAGAGACGAATGTTAATCCTGCCAACGCATTGCCCAACAAGCCTCAAATGTATATTGCTGAGACCGGCTGGCCTACGGTATGTAGCAAGCAACACGTCTTGAGGCAACTCGATTCTCACTCCACATTTCAGAAATCCTCTGATGCTGGAAATGCTAATAACGGCGCATCGACTGCCTCGGAAGCGAACCTTCAAACTTTCCTAGACACTTTCGTCTGTCAATCTAATTCTGCAGGGATAGGATATTTCTTCTTCGAATTCGCTGACGAGGACTGGAAGGACAAGCAGTTTGGCGGCGTTGAGGGTTGGTGGGGCCTCTTCAACCAGAAGTAAGTACTGTGCGCAACAATTTTGCATCTGTTATTGATGACTTCTACAGCCGGACATTGAAGAACCTCAAAATACCTACCTGCACGAGTCCCTAAACGCGCTCGCTACTCGCCCCATACCTCGTATACCTCGACTTAGTCACAAGCTCCACCTTGGCGGCTCTTTCTCTCCCTCCCACGCCGATATCCCACCATGATGATCATCCGAAAATACGACCTTGACTCCACGCTTATTATAGCGTTCATCCTCTTTAATATATATATTATTTTTCCCTTTGCATCACACGTAACACTGTTATACCACCGGACTATAT
>KQ962134.1:82545-115935 GCA_001563735.1 Leucoagaricus sp. SymC.cos | reverse complement strand
ATTCCGGATCTGGGATGTAGGTTTCGTATTTGTTGAAATACCTACAAACACTTAACTCGGGGACCTGAGGCAAGGCCTGGCAGAAGGAACCATACCTTCTCAGATTTTTCCAAGCCCAAGATTCATCACCGGTTATTTGCGCCCATTCGTCATAATCGCCAGGAGCACCGTATTGCGCCCTGTTAGCCAAAAACTCAGCATGTCGTCAAAATGAGGTAGAGGCTTGTGTACATCTGTGCGTTGATGGAAGAGCCTATGAAGAGGATCAGAACAAACAAGAACCAGTAAGAAATGTCAGTTCAGCAGGACTGTATGAGACATACCACGCGGCCAAAAGTTCTTCTTTCCTCTCGCATATACTTGGGGTTCAGTCCGAAGTCGATGCACGTGTTTTGAAACGAAAAGTCTGCCAAACATTGAAGGTGTACGACTAAGCATAAGGGCCGTCCCACTAGGAAGAGTTAATGGTCGACTCCGGTACTGCGAAGATGCAGCGACATTCACCTTCGTCCCGCCTCGAGTAACAATACGCGAATGTTGGGATCCTCGCTGAGCCTCGCTGCAAGGGCACACCCAGATGTCCCTGAAGAGAACATTATTCACCTCCAATCCAGCATGTCCAACAAGCGGAAACCCACCTCCTCCAACAATGATCACATCGTAAATGTTCCAATCGTCTTTATGCTCGCTAGAGCTCCCGACCTGGGATAATACATGACAAAATGAGCGCTATTTCGGTCAGTGATCAAGCCATACCTTGCTCAGGTCCTCGATGTAGCATCCTCCGCCGGTAGCACGCCTCGAGTTCTTGACGCGTAAGTATTTGATTATGAAGGCAAGCAATCCACCAGCCCCGAGGAGGAATCGAACGCGAGGAGATAGTGAGGAGAGATATTTGAGAACGGCATCGACGTCCGGTAGTGAGGCCAAAGACAGAGAACCAGCGAGGGTGCTTTGAATTGGCATATCGTCCGACACGAGGTGCGAGCAGAAGGGCGCCGTTCAAGTCCTAACTTTCAAGCTATCCACAGCGAACGCTGAATAAATGAAGAGGTAGAGAGGGAGGTCGTTGCTTTGTGCCGTTGCAACACGTAATATATGTTTGATTCGATCATCGCTGAGGAGTGGTCCATAAGATCTTGAGAGTCTAACCCGGTTGAGTATCCCGGACCGCGTATAAAGCATGTGAAAAGAAAGGGCTGTATAGACTTAGAATGATGCATTGATGCAAGGGGCCGTCAGGTCCGCACGATGTGTAGCAAACATAAAACTAACCCAGTCTCCTTTACAAAGACGGACGCGTCAAGACGATTGATTTTGGCTGCGCCTGATTGAGTCTACACGATAGTTTACAGGCGCTGGAAATTAAAATAACCGAGGCCAAGCACTTTGACCTTGGGCCTTGGCAAACCATGCTCCAAGCAGATTTCGCGTTTGGTTTTCATTCCCCTTGTGAAGCCGTCAACCTTAGAGGTCTCAGGCAATTTTGAATGCTTACAGGTACTTTGGCCCGCTTAGCACTCTCACTGGGGTTGTTTGGCAATACTGTGCCTGAAACTTGCCCAGCGTCTCAGAGTTCCCTGTGGTCAATTCCCATAGATACGGTACACTACGCTCGTACCGTATCATCGAGAACCCTAGCACCGGCTTGAATCAAGGCTCGGATGACTCTTTGCCACAAGTATCAATGCTACCGCTCCTTGAAACACCCGAAAGACAGACTAACAACAACATCTCACTGCCAGAATCAACTTCCGCTTTATGACGCGACTCGGAGCCTGGACTACAGAAATTGCCGCAGCCGCACTCACGGTTAATCGTACATGCTACACAGTACTGTGTACATGCCACAACCAAAATTGATGGCGGTGTGAGCGTCAGAGAACGGTCAGATACAACCTTAAAACAAGTAATATTTAGCTCAATGTGGCAATTATTCTTGTTACCCACAGCGGCTTAAGCATGAAGTTAACTTAACAGTAAATCAATATGTCCAGTCAATTTTAAGCAATGAGTGAGAAGTTAGTATCCAAACTTATCATAGTAAACTCAAATAACAGTCTATCAGGGAAACTATGCACAGTAAAATACTGTAGATGCACATGACTGTGCAGCATGGTGCGGAAGTACGTAGCGAACATGTGCAGCAGTGCACGGCCATCCGCGGCTCATGTGTGTAGCAATACACGGCGGTTCTAAGTAGCAGGTGCACAGCAGATCTTAAGGACCCTCAGTGAATTTTTTTGGAACAACGGTATTTGTCAGCAGCTGTATAAGCAATATAGTTGGGTAGATATATGACAAGTTTCGGTAGAACTTCGGAACAATGTTGTCCAGCCTCGTCAGCGCTATACTAGGGTATGGGAGGACACTTCTAGGGGGTTGGGTAGAGGGGCGCGTTAGCGTTAGCACACCGGACCGTGAAGCAAGGAGCCGCCGGGTGGGCGGGTCATTTGCTTCGAGGGTTTGGTGATGTGTCTTCTTTCCCTTTGTGGGTACTGGCTGAGATTAAAGGAATAGAAACATATCTATTGAGCATGAAGCAAGTGAGTGACAGCTAAGGTGCTGATTACGAACATGACGAGCAGCTGTATTTGGACAATAATACCAATAAATTTTAAAAGAAATAAAAAGAAAAGGGGAGGGCGGTTGGGGAAGACAAGAAAGTAGAACCGTTGTAAACTCCGTGCCGCTGCTGCTCGGCTGGACGCTGGGTGCCGGCAACTTCCGTTGAGGCACCCTTGCTCAATATAAGCAAGAGCATCCCGACGGACTGGGAAGGAGTCTGACGCATAAGTATGAAGTCTCCCTTGCGTAACAATCCGCTAGGTACGCCTTTAGGTCACAATGATACCTGTCGGTGTTAAGTGTCACAATTTAAAGGAAAACCCGTCAAGACCAAGGAAGCTGAGCTTGTTGGCAACGCCAAAGATGCATACGATTCAGCAATAAATTCTCCGGCCTCTGACGAATCGACCCCTCTGGAGCACATCATCACGCACGACGGCTTTGTTCACAACCCGCTCGGCTCAGGGGGCTACATCTGGATGAAATCCTTCGTATCATCCCTGCTTCAAGACCACGAACCAGGATCCGACATCGTTCTCCACACGGACCCATCCTCCGTCCTCAATACCGTCTTCGCATTATCATTGGCAAAGAGATTCGCAAAGGATCCATTTAACATTACAGCTTCTGTACAATTTGATCGGATAACTTGTCAAAAGCGGCCTGCCCACACGGATGAACGACATGCAGCCTCCAATGCAAGCATCGTTAACGCTCATCTTGGAATGAGCACCCCCTTCCATTTCGAAGACCCGGGATTTGGAGCGCAAGCTGGGCGCGTACTCCATTTCCTCCTAGTCAACAGCTTCCGCCTCAACCACTGCATTTCTATATCTAGTGTATGCTCGACCCCGGGGTGTGCCAAGCTGTGCGAAGCTACCGACTATGTTATGCAAACCTCGACTCGTCAATTCGGACATAAATACGCCGACGACGTCGTGGCCATGCCTCCCGAGCTGTGGTTCGCGAGCCTGCCAGGATGCTTGGCCCAAATCAGCTTCCCCTGTCCCAATCACGGCGGTTTTGTCAGAGACCTCGGTGACCCAACTGATTGTGGGACACTGCAAGTCGATGACATTACGTGTCTCCTCCTCAAGGTGATAAGTTACAGCGGTCTTCCAGAGTCCTCCGCTCCGGAGGCTGGAATCAGCTATTCGAAGCAGATGGACATCCATGTTCTTTCGGCATCCTATTCCGGAACCTCTTACGAGCAGCTCCTGTGGGCTCCTCTGATGAGGTTAAAGTTCAAACCTCCCATGATAGTCTATGTTCCGATGATTGTAGATTGGGCTGGATCACCTAGTAAGATCGAGCTAGGAGAAGGTGAGGTGGTAGGGTTGCAAAGACTAACGGATACTGTTGGATCGTGGCTCGACGACCCGAAGAAGCTGTTCCGTTACTGGAGCACCGAATTCTTCAATGAATTCGTTTTTGGGCTTCCAGACAGAGTACCTGTTCCAGGTGCACCATTGAAAGACCACACGTACGAGGTTCGCCACGACGGTATCCTTCACGCTGGAGACTCCTCGCCATTCAAATTCATATCGCATCTAACGGCCTGTGCAAAGCAGATTGTCATTCACATAGGTGCCCAACCCAACAACTCCCCTCATGCAGGGACAACGACGGTCTTCGCAATGGCATTTGCAGCAGGGAAAAGGATCAAGGAGGCCAAGCCAGATCTCGCTGTCAACATATCCCTGGATTTTGTCGACACCGCCCCGGACTCCTCGAAAACCATCACCCTCGACAATGTCACCTACCAGCAGAGCCACAGGGCCACGGAAGGCATGAAGAAGTTCCTTCCCGACTACCACGAGTTGGTACAGAAGCTATCCGACTATTTCGGCGTTCAGTGGGGAGAAACTTATCAGAAGGACCTCCTCTCCATGGACAATATCCCGGGAATACTTCATTGGATCCTGGGGAATTACCTATGGATTAGTGAGAGGTTAGCTCCCCAAAGGAAGAAACTCTGTATAAGGAGCCGTTGCTCCAAACCTGGCTGTTTGTGGTCGGACAAGCACGGGATCAGGACGCGCATCCTCGTTCGAGGTAAGTGCATCAACAGTCCCCAGGACAGTTCAGGTTGGTCGCCGCCGACTCTGGAAGAAGCAATCAAAATCAAGCAAGCGGACCTGGATACTGTGCTCGAGTTCCACTGCCCGGAACATGGCGTTTATACCATTGATCTGACGCGCAAGGATGAGGTCGGAAGGCTCGAGTTCAACACACCTTTGAGGAACCTTGTTAGGACTGTTGCGTACGGGCTCGACACTGTCGCGTGTCGCAAGGCCGACCCAAACAACCATGTTCTACATGTGCGCTTCACTGGCTCCGACTATAGTGGAATGTATCAGGAACGTCTCCTCTGGAGCGTCCTCATGCATCTGCGCGTCCCAATTGATCCGCCAATGATCGTCTACGCGCCGCTTATCGTCGACTGGGCAGGTTCTAAACTCTCCAAGAGCTTGTATGTCAAAGAAGGCGCGTATAAGTACCTCGAGGCCAAGGGGATGGGATATCTTCTCAGCTGCGCCAATATGAAAGCTGCGGATAAGGATCCCTTGGTGTTGGCGGAGATGGTGGACAAGCTTCTTGATGTGGACTACGGCCTAGAGAGACCGTACAGTATCGATTACATCCATACTTTCCTTTTCGGCTAAAGGCCTGGCTTGCTTTTGAAAGACATGTACATTATTACATCACTAGCTGTCGTGGTATGAATGCTCATCTATGTAGTTGCACACCATGAATAGCAGCCCTTTTCAAATCAACTTCTCCTGATCTTCCAGCTTCACTTCCTCCAGCACCTTTTCCGTCATGTAAATAAAGCTTTGCGGCGGCGCAAGTCCAAATCGCGAGCGCATCTCGCTTGCTTTGATGGGCACCTTGAGCTTCCAGACTGCCTTGACGCCATATCCATATTTTGAGACTTTCTTGCCCGCGTCGAAGTCGTCGTTCCCAATTCCTGTCGGATCCTGAATTTCTCCAGGTACTTTTGCTTTTGTGACCTCAATAACAGTCCTGGGACAGTCTATTCAACAACCCGGCAAGATAACGAATGAAAAAGAAGAAGAAGAAGAAAAAAGCGTACGTGATCGCCATGACAGGAGTGACTTCATGACAGTCTATTCAACAACCCGGCAAGATAACGAATGAAAAAGAAGAAGAAAAAAAAGCGTACGTGATCGCCATGACAGGAGTGACTTCGTATAGCCATAACCTCTTAACCGTGTCTCGCAGTTTATACCTGCGGTACTCGTGGTTCTTCGTCCCTTCGCGAATAAGAGACGCGAATTCAGACTTGATACCGAGACAGACGTCGGTGGAAGATTTAGTGGGGGTAGGTTTGGACTTTGATGAGGTGGCTTTAGAGGTGGCTTTAGGGGTGGCTTTAGGGGTGGCTTTAGAGGAGGCGAAGGGGAGGGAGCTTTGGACGAGTTCTTTCGTTCTGGTTGCTACCATGCTCTTCAGGAGTAAACAAGAGTTTGTGCAGCTTGACGCATTGTATGCTGCTGTTTATATGTCGCGCAAATGTCACGCGCCGACGCGTCTTTATAAGAGCCCGTTCAACAACATGTACGTTAGACTGTACGTAGACCATAACATAGTTTTTATGGTATTGAGCATCACTCGGAGTTCAAAACCACTGATGGTCTGATGCACGCTGGTCAGCAAACCCTAATTTGTGCACACCAAATCAAGTAAGTTGCTGTAATGTATAGGTGATAAATTCAGTATCAACGATGACAAGAGTAGATTTGTTGGCTTGACTGCTCAAGCATAGAGTAGATTTGAGTAGAGTAGAGCAGAGCAGATGAGCAGTTATTTTTATAAGACTAGCATATAATACACAAACTTCTATACATTCTTCTAGTGTCACCATCCTTAGCAGTTCCCTATCCCACCTGCTTGCTATGCCATCAGGAGTTCTAGAGAATCTTCTTAGGCAATGCCTTACTGCTCTGCTTGCTGCTATTCCACATGTACTCCAACAAATTATTTGTATATGATATCTTTGAGAAAAGCTTCCAAAAATACCCTATTATACATTAATACTCTCAGGACAAGCCTGAGTTACTGTTATGGTCAAAGCGGTTATCGAGCAATCAATGCAATACCTGGACCGATACCACTGGATTATCCATGGAAGCGCTACACCATATTTCGCCCCACCTCTACCCATCCCAACACTCATCGCAGTAGAGTCTGAGGCAGACCAAACCTATAACGACATCCTCTTAGACACTTACCACAACCCACCATATGAGCATTACAAGCTCAATGGACTCTACGTGTGCACATTGCCAACAGCACCGCTAACAGCTCTCAGCAACAGCTGGCAGCCTGTATACCCCACCCACCCCGAAGGAGAATGGACTCATTCTTACCTTAGAATGGAAGGAGTGGCACTACTACAACATGTCATCGCAGGAGTCCTGAATCAGACATATCAGCAGGACGAGCTGATAAGGAATGCCTTAGAAGAACGACAGCGACAACTCATGATCACTGCAGAAAGGGAGATTGTCCCTATACCTTACTCCTCATCGTCTTCATCCTCACAGTCACGATATACCACTTCTGCCTCCCCCACCACTGACACGACCAACTATACTCGTGATGAAGATAGTGAGATGATGGAAGAAGAAGACGAAGAAGATTGAAAGAAGGGAAGACCGACGATCAGGGTAAGAACGACAGCCCTGTCGATCATATGGAGAAATGTCGAAGAGATACTTCTTTGATCTGCAATCAAAGAAATATTTGTCTTCTATATTTGGACTACATCTCAGAATTATGATTTACATCTAACACCGCTAAACCAAACTAGTTCAACTTGGTAGTTAGATTATTATTAGAAAAGATAAAAATACTCAGTTCAGTTCACTGTGACTGAGGAGATTTGTAGATACGATCTTTCTTACAACTGAGGATTTACATGTAGACGTAGATCTTCGTAGACTACCCAATATGCCTGTAGTGCTATTGAGTAGTATATAAATATATGAGAAAAGGAAGAAGCTTGGTAGCTTCTACCCTTTTCAGTTATCATCCATAATACATTCTCACACTCAATAGTCAGAGTCCCTGAGCAATGATCTGCTTTTCTGATCAAAGTCATCGGTGATCAGAAAGCCTATTATCACCTTAACTGGTTACATGACGAAAGTTCATAACTTCATTAGCGTTGGAACATCATCAGTATCAAGGGACGGTGAGTTTAGCTAACCACTTTGACCTTGATCAGTGTATGGCAGATGTTTCCATTGGGGAACCTCTGTTGGCAAGGGTTTCCATACAATGGAGCTTACAACATCCATACAATGTTGTCTCTCCCAAGAGCTGCCTTCCAAACCATCTTTGTATTGTAGACTGCTTCCTCGAGAGGAGTATCTCCCACCTAGATACAAGTCGACTTCTAGGAGCGAGTAAAAGTCTGGAGGATAGCCAACTCCAGGTCTGAAAGATGACTATACAAATGGGCCACTGGCGATAAGCACCCCTAACATTAGGGTAGAAGCTCTCTTGGAACCCGGCCCTGGGAAAGCTGTGAGGGAATTCCATTGTACGGAAAGCTAACAATGTTCCGTGGCTAGTACAACCTCCGACAACCTGCAGTATAGGAGGATAGGCAGAGGGTACACCTATGCATTAGGAGAAATCTGTGGAATAACACCCCACTCTTCGATGGACTGAAGGGGAGAGAGCTTCTTCAGCTAGATCACAGAAGACTTTTAGGAGAATTGTAGTCAACAATCCCAAGATGCTCTGACACTCAACATTTGGGAAGGACCCCTCAATCCCTCAACTGATACTTGAGACCAGGTCGCTCCTCACTTGTCAAAGGACAAGTAAGTAAGCAAGGAGTATGTTCAAACACTCAATACTGGACAGACAAACGACAAGCCATGACCTTCTACCAAGAGGAAGGGAACCATACAAGAATATGTCTCTGGTTCTGAAATGATTTAGAGATATCTCCTCTGATCTGAGTTTGCCAGAGGACAAACAAACGACTCGAGAAACACTCATTACAAACCCAACAACCATTCACCCCATTACTACCACAACCATCGATATCACTTCAAATGAAAACAAAATACAGGACAGTAATGACACCCACCTTAATGAAACACTAAAACCAACAAAATTTCCACCCCATTATCTATGCCACCTGGAGGATTCTATCCATCTGGATCCTCACAAATTAAGCCTACTTGCCAAAGAACTGAAAAAGAAAAACCTGAAAAAGATATCCCCGATTCTGTCAACACACTCATTAAACTCAATTGGTTCTTATCCCTCACCAACAAGGAACAAACACTCTTTAGAAAATCTACACTTATAAGACAAGTCGTCACATTCATCGATGCAGGACTCATTGAATCGGAGCATAATTCCCCTGAGCGTACTCAACCAACCACTCCCACCAATACTGTTGACAAAGGAAAGCAACGAAAAACTGCCATCCCCAGTACCTCGAAAGAAATCCCCAACCCAATCAAACTGAACCCAAGTTTTGATTCATATAGAGCCCCCAGAAACTCCAGATCACCCAGTTCATCACCTGAACCAAGAACTTCTACAATGGCACTACCTTCAGCAGCAGCTAGGGACCCCAAAGTCTCAACTCCATGAGCATTTACTGGAGAATTATCTGATTACTCTAGGTGGAGAGATGACTTACGACTGCTCTACGCAGTGAAGCCAAACACCTATATCGCACTGGAGTCGAGAATCCTCTATGTACTACTCAGCATGGAAGGACTAGCAACAGAATGGAAGGAGTCATACATACACTCCCATACCACTGGTACACCCCCTGTATTCGCAGTGGGAACAGAGAAAGAATTCTATAATGCCCTCGACATCTCATTTAAGCATGTCAGCAACAACCTACGAGGAGTCACAGAATTACTGGATCTACGACAGAACAGAAGACCCATCGAGAATTACATCAACCAATTTAAAAATCTTGCAACTACCTCAGGAATACAGGACCAACATACTAAGATTGTATTCTTCTTACAAGGACTGGACCCCTATTACAATAAACAAGTCTTTTTTTTTTTTTTTTTAAATCAACAATTTATTACGCGGTGCTCGATCGCAGTCTGCGCCCAAAGCTACTACCAACTAGTTAAAGCAACCAGTAACTTTAGGAAGAAACCCTCAACTAATCAACGTCCACTAAGTAAATAGGAAGACACCAAAGTGTCAGGAAAGCAGGAAACAACCGGAATCACTAGGACACGGTCATACTATCCATGGAAAGTGAGGGTGGGAGGACCTCGAATGTGGTGGAGACCCTGTTAGAGTGCAGAGCCGGAAGAATGTTAGCTAGTTTCATAACGCTGGGCTGGTTCTACGAATATATAAGCTGGCTGGCAATGCTATAACCCTTTCCCAAGGGGGGCAGCGGTGCCAGTCAGTAAAGAAATTAAAGGGCGCGAAAGCCCAAGTATAAGAAGTCTGAACCGAAAAGTCTGAAAAAATGTCCAGAGTCTGGAATATCCAAATGTCGGGGGGGTAGGCTGTAAAGCTGCCCAAAGGGGCAAATATGCTGCCTCACTGGCAACGAGTGCCAATGAAGAAGGAGGAAGGCATCGGGGGGTGGCCGAAGAGCATGCCCAAAGGGGCGAATATGCTGCCTCGCCAGCGATTAACGCTGATGAAGAAGGAGGGGCCTATGGTTGGGCCTAGGCTGTGGCTAGACTATGATGTCAGCCGATGAAGCACTGTGGGTGACGTCACAGCACAGTATGAAACAGGGGGAGCTGCAGCCAGTGACATGGCTGGGTGGAGGGTTGGACACATGGTGTATGTGTCGAAAATGTGGTTTGTGCATGTAACGACAGCGCGCAATCAAGGGGTAAAGAAAGTGGGCCACCAGCGAGCGATGCCGGTGGCGGTAGAGGTCATCGGTATCCCAGGGAGCCTTAGAATCCCGAAATCAGGTGGTAGGGTTGACAAAATGAGGAGTAGTGGTCATCAAAATGAGTGCTAGAGAAATCTTGAGGATCGAAGGACCAGCCCAAGAAGCGAAGGCATCGCCGAAGCAACGATGTCAACAAGAGAGGATGCTGCCAGGATCTAGGGACCTGCCGGCAAGCATATGGGACACATGAAGGGGGATCAGGACAATACAGACGAATCTGTACTGCCATGGGGACCAACCAGCCTTATGTATGGAGAGTAAAGAGAGACGATGACTCGAAAGTCATCGCAAAGTGCGTTGACCAGTAAAGGCCAACGAAGAGAGCCCGAAGGCAGTCGAGTGATGCTCGAAGATGACCCCCCTTAACACATTCCCAAAAGGGAAGGTAGTGGTAAGAGGTCAAGAAGGGATCCACAATAAACAAGTCTGCCAACTCAACCCTGTTGCTGATAATATCGACAACTTCTATACTGCTGCCAGACAGGTTAGCAGAATGGACCACATACAATCATATGTGGGGACGAGAAGAAGTCATCCAGAGCCACAAAGGAGGACTTATCACTCTAAAAGGAAAACTTATTCTCATAAATGAAAGGCATTGACTTACAGGCCTTATACGCACACTCCATCAATGTCTAATCCCAAAAGATATGGCCCCATGGACGTTGACCTCATCGAGAGAATCAATAACCTTAACGGAGAATATACTGATAATGATGAAACTCCAAGCGAATCAGTGGAATCAGAAACAGACTATTTGGATTCTACCAGTGACACCGAAGACGAGCTCGAAGAAGAAATCAACAAGATGTTCACCCCAGAACTCAAATGGCTATGTGAACAAGGATTATGTTTCCTGTGTAAAGAAGGAAGACATTGGGCATGAGACTGTCCACTCCAGGAAAGGAAAGGAAAGGCTGATTACAATCGAGGAGGATGACAGAGAGTTGATCGAAGGAAGGATGATCGAAGAAGAAAAGGAAAGGATAAGAAACGAAAGTTTCGAACCCTGCGAAAATTGGGAAGTCACATCATCAACAATTGTGAAGACTCAGATGATGAAACCTCAAATTTTCGAAGGGACGAGAAGAAGATGACATGATTGAAATAAATGAAATCTGTCTTGTTTCGAAGAAACAAATCTTTCATATACCCTTGACTATTTACTTGCCTTCCGATCCTGATATCAACACCCATGCCTTAATCAATTCAGGAGCCTCAAACAACTTTATTGACCCAATCCTAATTCACGAATGGAGACTACCCACCAGATGACTACTGAAAGAAATCAAAGTCCGAAACGCAGATGGCACAGAAAATTCTGGAAAAATCACTGCACAAACTTGTATGACCGTCACTATCGACAAGATAGAGCACGTCATAGAACCATATGTCACAAACTTAGGAGAACCCCGATTACTCCTAGGAATACCCTAGTTTGAACAAATGAACCCAGACATTGATTAGCAGAACAAGACACTTCGCCTTTCAACACCTCCAACATGGGATGAATATCTCAATGAATTATCTGAAAATGAGGTCATATACTTTCTAGGGCAAAAAGAAGAACAAATCAACGTGAAGACTAACACTGCTACTTCACTCGCCCAAGAATTTTCAAAAACAGGAGAAAGCAATCCACTCAAACTTGTACCACCAGAATATTGCTCTTACCTGAAAGTATTTTCAGAAAAAGAATCACAGAGATTTCCACCCAAACAAAAATGGGACCACAAGATCGAACTACTCGACAGCTTTAAACCTAAAGTGTTCCCAAACTACAAGCTCGCACCAAAAGAAATAGACGAACTCGATAAATTCCTTGACGAGAACCTCACGAAAGGATATATCCAAGAATCGAAATCCCCTATGGCCTCATCTTTCTTCTTTGTATTGAAGAAAGATGGAAAATTATGACTGTGCCAAGATTACAGGTATCTCAATTTGCATACACGCAAAAACGCATATCCTATTCCTTTGATCCCCACATTATTCGACAAACTCGAAGGATCAAAATACTTCACTAAATTTGATGTGCATGCAGGATATAACAATATCTGAATAAAACCTGAAGATCGTTGGAAAGTGGCATTTAGAATGCCAAGAGGATTATTCGAACCCACAGTCATGTTCTTTGGAATGTGCAATTCACCCGCCACATTTCAAGCTATGATAGATGAAATCTTCGAACCATTAGTGTGAAAAGGAGGAGTATTGGTTTATATGGACAACATCCTTGTCCATGCAAAAACCCAGGAAGAACTTCGCCACCTGACTATGTAAGTACTTGAAGTCTTACAGAAGAACAATCTGTATTTGAAACCCATGAAATGCGAGTTCAACAAACAAAAGGTTGAATACCTTGGAGCAATAGTAATGCCAAACGCAATCGAAATGGATCACGCAAAACTTGAAGAAATTAAGCGATGGCCTATGCCAACCAAGACCAAAGATGTTCGCAAATTTATAGGCTTTTGCAACTTCTATCAATGATTCATTCAAAACTACTCCAAACATGCTGCTCCATTAAACAAGTTAATGTTCACCAAGCAGAATTTCCATTGGACTACTGAACACCAACAAAGTTTCGAACAACTGAAAAAGATGTTTGAAGAGAGACCTATTCTGATGAAACCTGACCCTGACAAACCTTACAAAGTCAAGACAGATGCCTCCGCATATGCCTCAGGAGCTGTTCTATACCAGAAGAACCTCATAGGAAAACGACAACCTATCGCTTTCCATTCCCAAGCATTTACCCCAGCAGAATGAAATTATCACTGTTCAGAACAGGAATTACTTGCTATTATACATGCCTTAAAAGCATGGCAACATCACTTACTAGGAGCATGACAACCTTTCACAGTCTGAACAGACCACGAGAATCTGACCAGATGGTGAAAACCAGAAGACCTTAATCTAAGGCAAAGACGATGGAGAGCAACTCTTGAGGAATATAAACCTCAAATATCTATCCAGCATATACCCGGAAAGAAGAATGGCACAGCGGATGCCTTATCCAGAAGACCCGATTACGCACCAGACGACTGTGACAATCAGAAGATTACGATGCTAGATGAAGAAATGATAAACTTCATTTCCTCATGAGACCTCAACGACATCCGAAAACACTGAGATCTACTAGACATAGAACCAGACAGTGAAAAGGATGGGATACCTTATATCAAGGAGAAAATTGCGATACCTAACAATACGACTTTATGACGCTGCCTACTACAGCGAGCCCATGATCACATTACTAGTGGACACCCCGGAATTAAAGAAACCCTATGGGTGCTTCAAAAGCATGTCTACTAGCCCACAATACACAACTATGTAACCGAATACGTTAAAGGATGCGACAAGTGCCAAATGTACAAAATCACAAGGAACCCTCAAAAGACACCCCTTCAACCCATTCCCTCACCCACCACAACGTGACCATTTGCCCAAATTTCTATGGATCTAATTACGGATCTACCTATTTCGGATGGAAAAGATGCTATTTTAGCCATAGTAGACCATGGCTTAATGAAGGGAGTAATTTTAACCCCTACAACAAAAATGGTGACTTCCGAAACAATAGCCCAACTATTGATAGACACACTCTATTGAAGATACAGATTACCCAACAAGGTTATCAGCGATCGAGATCCAAGATTCACATCAAAATCAATGAAAGCATTCTATCAGAAGTTAAATATAGAACCAGCATTTTCAACAATGTTCCACCCCAGAATGGATGGAACTACTGAACGGTACAACCAGGAGATAGAAACATATCTGGCAATTGTCACCACAAATGATTCCTATGATTGGACAAAGTATCTGGTGATCTACGAAATAGCCCACAACAATTGACTGCATGTAGGCAGAATGCATTCACCAAACCAACTGTTATATGGCCATGAGTTAAAGACATTACCAAATGATATGCCCCCGACAAACAATCCACAGACAAACCAGAAAATCAAAGACTTACAGAAAGCTAGGAGAAGAGCCTTACAAGCCCATCAAAAGGCAAGACAAATAATGGAGAAGCGAACAGCACACTGATGAAACCCTTCATACTGAGAAGGAGACAAAGTCTGGCTAGACACCTGAAACCTTCCACTTCAGGAAGTGTCGTGAAAACTAAGACCATGGAAAGAAGGACCTTTCTTAATCCTTCAACAACTGTCACCTGTCAACTACAAGTTGAAACTTCCGCCGACTTGGAAAATTCATGACGTGTTCCATGCTGACCTACTCCTACCCCATAAAGAAAATGCCTTATATGGGAAACACAACAAACGACCACTTCCAGATCTCATCGAAGAACAAGAACAGTATGAGGTTGAAGCGATACTGAACCATCGTGTACGAAAAGGGAAATACCACTTCCTAGTGAAATGGATAGGCTACCCAAATGTGGAAAACACTTGGGAACCAGAAGAACATCTCCTTCAAGCAGACGAAATCCTCAAAACTTATAAAAATGCTCGAAGCCTTCCAAGAAGACCCAGCACTGCATGAATTGAAATGCCTACCCTTTCCCGCACCCACTCCCAGATCGCCTTAGACCCCTCCCAGTACCTGGATACCAACAGGATTTGGGGCACTACTATACATTCAATGTCAGAGGAGAGCCCTGCCATGTCCAACCTCTCTCTGGAACTGCCTTCATTCTTGATACCTCTCTCCAGTATACCCTTCGATGACTTAACTGGACTGACTATCTCATTCTGGACACCAACCTACCAGATAATCCAGAAATACTTGAACGTATCAACTAATACAGGGTGCAAACTGCTCTTAGCATACATTATGTGAGAATGTTGCTTGCACACGCACACTTTTCATCCATCCATCTCACTGCGCTTACTCGTGTTCCACTCTCCGACCCAATTTAAAGAGCTATTTGGGAAACTCACTCAGAAATTTCTCTGGCAGAATTACAGTATGGTACTTACTTCGGTCTTCAAGGCAGAACAAATTATGGAGCAACTTTTGACTTTCCCCGATACCCTCGGCATAATGGGCTCCTTGAACAACCTTTACAAGCAACTGAGAGCATATATCCAACCTCTTGAGCTCCTGTACAAGGACCAGATATTCACTCTGCCAATGTGGATATCAATGATGACAGAAGTTGAACTTGTGGACGTCCTTCAGGACCTCCTACCAGCCCAATGGGATGACCCCCTGTTGATCCCAATACCATCAGTACCCAGCCAACCATTCCAGGATGTCAGGAACAACATCATATCCATAATCACCCAGTGCGTAACAACCACACTGGAGCCAGACACCTACTGCCTTGTAACCCCATGGAAGTTGCACCACGACCCCATCCTACTTCGTGCCCAATGGAATCGAATATCTGACATGGCCCATTACATATTGAATGACCCAATATGGCCACCCACAGTCAGACTCGATTTCAAAACCCCTCACAAACTCAGTCAACTCGAACTGCCATACCAGATGAGAGACACACCCCTCCCCCACCCTATGCGCATCCAAGGAGAGGTGCCTCCACAGGAAGAGCTTCTGGGATACCCAGAGGGAACGAATGAGGAAGAGGAAGAGGAAGAGGAAGAGGACAGACCCCAACAAGAGGGCAGAATACGAGAGGAAGAGGACATGCCCCAACAAGAGGGCAGAATACAAGAGGAAGAGGACAGACAACGAGAGGGAGAGGTCAGAGAGGAAGTTACCCCTGCTACCTTAGCACTATTAGGCCAAGCCCCAGCCTTGATGGGAGAGCAACTACACCTTTGTCTCAATATGATTCAGAGAGAGAGGCTCTCCTTGAGATACCTCGAAATAATGGAATATCTGATTATTCACTCAACGACAGAGAATACTATGACAATCCAGCCTACTCTAACTTGGGAAGCTGGTGATCCTATCGAATGCTTTCACATCAAGATGATGCTTCGATACTGTCACGACTCTGTAATAGTAGGACCCATTCCTACTGGTGAAGTTGACACAGGGAGTGACAAATACATCATCCTACCTCCAGTACGACCTTCTCAACCGAATCACCCCCTCATCATCACTAGGGAACAATACCTGTCCCCCGCCATCTTGGAATGAAACCTGGAAGGAGAAGGAAGAATGATTGGATTGAAACACGTTATAGAAAATGCTATAAATGAAGGGAGTAATATTATGGTCAAAGTAGTTATCGAGCAATCAATGTAATACCCAGACCGATATCACTGGATTATCCATAGAAGCACTATGCCATATTTCGCCCCACCTCTACCCATCCCAACACTCATCGCAGTAGAGTCTGAGGCAGACCAAACCTATAATGACATCCTCTTAGACGCTTACCACAACCTGCCATATGAGCATTACGAGCTCAATGGACTCTACATGTGCACGTTGCTGATGGCACCGCTAACAGCTCTCAGCAACGGCTGGCAGCCTATACACCCCACCCACCCCAAAGGAGAATGGACTCATCCTTACCTTAGAATGGAAGGAGTGGCACTACTACAACATGTTATCGCAGGAGTCCTGAATCAGACATATTAGCAGGATGAGCTGATAAGGAATGCCTTAGAAGAACAACAGCGACAACTCATGATCACTGCGGAAAGGGAGATTGTCCCTATACCTTACTCCTCATCATCTTCATCCTCACAGTCATGATATACTACTTTTGCCTCCCCCATCACCGACATGACCAACTATACTTGTGATGAAGATAGCGAGATGATGGAAGAAGAAGATGAAGAAGATTGAAAGAAGGGAAGACCAACGATCAGGGTAAGAACAACAGCTCTGTCGATCATATGGAGAAATGTCGAAGAGACACTTCTTTGATCTGCGATCAAAGAAATATTTGTCTTCTATATTTGGACTACATCTCAGAATTATGATTTACATCTAACACCACTAAACCAAACTAGTTCAACTTGGTAGTTAGATTATTATTAGAAAAGATAAAAATACTCAGTTCAGTTCACTGTGACTGAGGAGATTTGTAGATATGATCTTCTTTACAACTGAGAATTTACATATAGACATAGATCTTTGTAGACTACCCGATATGCCTGTAGTGCTATTGAGTAGTATATAAATACATGAAAAAAGGAAGAAGCTCAGTAGCTTCTACCCTTTTCGGTTATCATCCATAATATATTCTCACACTCAATAGTCAGAGTCCCTGAGCAATGATCTACTTCTCTGATCAAAGTCATCGGTGATCAGAAAGCCTATTATCACCTTAACTGGTTATGTGACAGAAGTTCATAACTTCATTGGCATTGGAACATCATCAGTATCAAGGGACGGTGAGTTTAGCTAACCACTTTGACCTTGATCGGTGTATGGCAGACATTTCCATTGAGGAACCTCTGTTGGCAAGAGTTTCCATACAATGGAGCTCATAACGTCTGTACAACGTCATCTCTCCCAAGAGCTGTCTTCTAAACCACCTTTGTATTGTGGACTGCTTCCTCGAGAGGAGTACCTCCTACCTAGATACAAGTTGACTTCTAGGAGCGAGTGAAAGTCTGGAGGATAGCCAACCCCGGGTCTGAAAGATGACTATACAAATAGGCCACTGGCGATAAGCACCCCTAACAGTTACTGAACTGCTCAATGGATATCCAGAAAGGATCTGAACAGAACTTGGAGTTCACAAACATGTTTTTTTTACAGCTTATTATAAAGCTCTAGCAGATTGGATTAGCTGATGTACAATATGTCACACTAAAAAAACAATTGGCTATCTTTCTCTACACATCTGTTATAGAACTTACAACTCGCCATGTTGGAGAAAGGTTCCAAAGATCTAATAGTACTATTGCAAAGTAATCTAAACTTTATTCTAAGGAGAATGCAGTAACTGAGTTCTATAATTATAGATATTTTAAGCACATTCTTAGTACTCTTTTCTCTCCTCTTTTTTACACAGAATATGTCTATTTTTTTGATACAAGTCAGGATGCACCATTCTCTCTACTAGACTAAAACTCCAAATTGGGAAGGTTTTTCTATAATTGTCTTAGTGCAATTGATAGAAGTCACATCTATCTTTCTATAAGAGTACTGAATTAAAATTAAAAGAGATTTATATCACAAAACTGCTTATTTATTTGTGATTTTGATATATAGTTTATTTATACTCTCACTGGCTAAAAAGATTTTATATCTGATGCACAAGTATTTAGTACTATATTAGCAAAAGATCTTAGAATATCTGATAGTTATTACCTTCTTGTCAATTTAGGATTTTTTTATCAAGAAGATATATTTATTTCTTATTAGAATAAGTGTTATTATCTTGTTAAATAGGAACAAGTAAGTTAGTAGTATGTGTATATTTTTATAAACTCAGTTATAAAAGTAGTGATAGAATCTATAGCTCAAGAGATTACCAAGAATTGTTTAACCTTTAATATGCTTAAGCTTGTAATATTATTGAGTGAATTTTCAGAGTTCTCAAATAATATATTTATATTTTTTTAATTAGACCTGAGTACAGTTATGAAATTCAGGCCTTGATACCTACAGCTCTTATAGCTCTTCATAACTTCATATGCCTTCATGACCCCAATAAAGGTCTATTATCTAGAGCAGATAATGATTCATTTCTTGAAATCTGTTTAGGAGGTAATTCCTTTATCATAATATTTTTAACTCTAAGAACTGCTGTCCAAAATTAAAGCAGAGTTGATTGTCATTATAATGAATTTGTCTAAGATATATAGATAGATTATTAATATATTCTAGACTTATGAAATAAAGAAAACACTAATAAATATTTATACAATATTGATAATGATAACAATATATCAATAAGTCTACTTAGAATAGAGGATAGCTATATAGTTAATAAAGAGAATATTAATGAAGAAATATATAAGAGCTAATAATATAAATAAGAATAGTGACAAAGAATGAGAACAATGATAAAGAATAAAGATGATGAAGAGGAATGATGATAATAACAAAGAATAAAGACAGTAACAAGAAATAAGTAGAATATAAGACTAGAAATAATAGCAAAGTAATAAAAGACATATAGACATATAAATATATTACATAATGAAATATAAGAACAAAAGTTCTACTTTACTCTTTTTTACTGAAGAATCAAATAAAAAAGAGCTAAATATATCATTTTATCTTGAGAGAGTACAGTATTAACAGCTTTCTCATGAATATCATAATATATATCTAAAATAGCTTTATTATCTAAAGTCAGATCAAATATCCTAAAGATAATATCTGTCAGCTGCTTGATCTTTATATTTAGTAATAATGTTGTAAAATAATTATTATTAAGCTGAGTCATAATTAATAATATAAAGTTATTGATTTAGTGAATGATCATAAAAAGTAGATCTCATTTGCTCAGTATACTAGCAACTACTGAACTAGTAGAGTACTTCATATTTAAGCAATAAGAACTAGTAGTATTATTTATTAGCTTCTCTCTAACTTGTTTATACTTTTACTATGAACTTGCACTTAATGTTTGAGATAGGTTTGAAAAAGTTTTAGTTTTAAGCATAGAAGATGATTATATAATATTCCCACCATCATAGAAGGAAGTAGATATTAGAATATCATAAATATCAATAATTATATTATTGACAGATGAAGGTGAGAGATGAGATATAGTAGAAGATACAGTAGGTAAAAGAGTAGATAGAGCAGCAGATAGGATAGAAGACAGAGTAATAGATAAAGCAGTAGACAGAGTAGTAAATAGAGCTGTAGACAGGATAATACTAAATAATTCAGAGTTATCATTATCATTGTTAATTGATGTTGGGTTGATAGTGATATGAGAGGCAGTAGATAGATAGTATGTATAATATCTAGTAGCTATACTATACTGTGCCATCTCATGCATTTTTTAAAAGAGTGACCAGATACTTGAACTCTCATAGATGTTAATCATATATATAGTCTATTAAAAGAACTAAATAACTATCTTAAGAAAGGACAAGATAGAAACAATATACCTTTACATATTTAAGAGCTTTTTGCTAAGTATTGAACATATCCTAATCAGAGGAGCTAGGTTCAAAAATCATGGAGTCCAATATATAAAAGAAACTACCTATATCAGACTTAGAGAAGCATTCTATAAAATTTTGATACATTGCTCTAATTTGTAAAAGATAAGCTGATGTCTGATGATAACAGATCTAACTTATATCTCTCCAGAGCTA
The DNA here is from genome assembly GCA_001563735.1 of Leucoagaricus sp. SymC.cos. NCBI lineage: Eukaryota > Fungi > Basidiomycota > Agaricomycetes > Agaricales > Agaricaceae > Leucoagaricus > Leucoagaricus sp. SymC.cos. The sequence continues at coordinate 95,235 of KQ962134.1, read as the reverse complement.
TCACACCTAGTCTTGAGTATAATCTCCATGCTGTTCTAGATATAAAACTTAGAAATATGCTGTAGCTATAGTGAAATCACTATTCTGAAATATTTTACTTGGGCTTGTAGACTACTGTTTATAGAAAAAATCAATGAGAGCTTTATATTCATTATCAGTCTAATTGGCAGCCTTTTGCTTCTTAGACTTAGCTTAATTAGTCATAGGAGAGTCACTGGTAACCAAGTTGAAGTTAGAGATAGGAATAGCCTTAGGCTAACTATGATGGGCTATGAGAAGCTGAAAAAGAACAGAGATAATATTAACTATAAGCTAGACAGTTTGTCATAAGATAGAGCACTGCCTTGCTTTGTCTAGTAGAAGAGACATGTGGAGAGGTATGTAATAGAACTTCAAGGAGTGAATCTACTAATATACTATCAAAACTTGATTCTCTAACTTAGAGAATGCTGAATAGTATAACTAGCAAGTCTCAATGAATCATATTACAGCCTACATACAATATGTCTATTAGACTGTATATAAACTATAACATGATTTTTATAGTATTGAACATTACTTAGAGTTTAAACTACTGATAGTCTGATATGCACTAGTCAGCAAACTCTAATTTATGCATACTGAATTAATTAAGTTACTATGATATATAGGTGATAAATTCAGTATTAATGATAACAAGAGTAGATTTGAGTAGAGTAGAGCAGAGCAGATAAGCAATTATATTTATAAGACTAGCATATAATATATAAACTTCTATATATCCTTTTAGTATCACTATTCTTAGCAGTTCTCTATTTCACCTGCTTGTTATACTACTGAGAGTTCTAAAAAACCTTCTTAGATAATATCTTACTGCTCTACTTACTGTTATTCTATATATACTCTAATAAATCATTCATATACAACATCTTCAAGAGAAGCCTCCAAAAATACTTTATTATATATCAATACTTTTAGGATAAGCTTGAGTTACTTAACTGCTCAATAGATATTTAGAAAGAATCTAAACAGAACTTGAAGTCTATAAACATATTTTTTTACAGCTTATTACAAAGCTCCAGCAGATTAGATTAGCTGGTATATGATATATCATACTAGAAGAATAATTGACTATCTTTTTCTATATATCTGTTATAGGACTTATAACCTGTCATACTGAAGAAAGGTTCCAAAAATCTAATAGTACTATTACAAAGTAATCTAAACTCTATTCTTGGGAGAATATAGTAACTGAGTTCTATAATTATAGATATTTTAAGTATATTTTTAGTACTCTTTTCTCTCCTTTTTTTTATACAGAATATGTCTATTTTTCTAATACAAGTCAGAGTACACTATTCTCTCTACTAGACTAAAATTTTAAGTTAGAGAGATTTTTCTGTAATTGTCTTGGAACAATTAATAAAAGTCAAATCTATCTTTTTGTAAAAACACTGAATTAAGAGGTATTTCAAAATTAAAAGAGATTTACATTACAAAACTACTTATTTATTTGTAATTTTGATATATAGCTTATTTATACTTACATTAGCTGAAAAAGTTCTATATTTGATGCTATATTAGCAAAAGATCTCAGAATATCTAATAGTTATTATCTTCTTGCTGATTTAAAATTTTCTCATTAAGAAGATATACTTATTTATTATTAGAACAAATATTATTATCTTGTTAAATAGAGACAAGTAAGTTAGTAGTATATATATATTTTTATAAACTTAGTTATAAAAGTAGTGATAGAGTCTATAGTCTAAGAGATTACAAAGAATTGTTTAATCTTTAATATACTCAAGCTTATAATATTATTAAGTAAATTTTGAGAGTTCTCAAATAATATTTTTATATTCTTTTAATTAAACTTAAGTATAGTCCTGAAATTCAGATCTTAATATCTGCAGCTTTTACTACTCTTCACAACTTCATATACTTTTATGACTCTGATAAAAGTCTATTATCTGAAGTAGATAATAATTTATTTCTTAAAATCTGTTCAAGAAGTAATTTTTTTATTATAACATTTTCAACTCTAAGAACTGCTACTCAAAATTGAAGCAAAGTTGATCATTATTATAATAAAATTATTTATGATAAAATTATCCAAAATATATAGGTAGATTATCAATATATTTTAAACTTGCAAAACAAGAAAAACACCAATAAATATTTATATAACATGGACAATGATGACAATGTATCAATAAATCTTTTTAAAATAGAGAATAGCTATATAGTTAATTAAAAAAAATATTAATAAAGAAATATATAAAAATAAAAGTTAATAACACAAATAAAGATAATAATAAAGAATGAGGACAGCAACAAAGAATAAAAATAATAACAAGAAATGAAGACAGTGACAAAGAATATAAGACTGAAAATAATAGCAAAGTAATTTTCTATTATTACATCAAGAAAAAGAGTGTGTACTTAGATCTCAAAGTATAAAAATATAGTATAAACAGAATAATATTAACTAAGAGAATATTACTATATTTATTACTATTTATGTAGATAGAACTTCAAGCTATCCAATAATCATCTTTAAAAAAAAAAACTTAATGAGCTATTAGTTTAAAAATAACTTATTTAATATGATATAAGTCAATAAAATTCAGGTTATCAGTCTCAAAAACTAACTGTAAGTTTAGAATTTACTGTTTTCTGAATAGTTGAATAGATAATAAGCTTGCATAGAAGTGAGTTGAGAATAATTTTGATAGTCAAATACAAGAAAAAGAAGTAGAATATCTATGAGTTTTACTATTCAATAGTCATCAATCTCATTATATCTCAACTCTCTTATATTATGTTTAAGCTTATCATATTATTATTCTTAGATATCTATCATACTCTATATATATACTTCAAAGCCTCAATATTGTCTGTTTTGCTAAAATAAAAAATATCTAAAAAAAGAATTAAACTCTTTCAAAATAGAGCATAATTATTCAATAGGTAAAAGAGATTTTGTCTATATATTCAAAAAAGTATTTTATTATACTTTTATTTCTATAACTATCAAAGCTGCATTTAAAGCTACCAATGTCTATCTTTTTAATGATATTATAATATCTAACTTTCAAATAAAAATCTCATAATATTAATTAAAGATAAATTTTTTATCTTTTAGCTATCATCTGTCTGTTATACACTCAAAGCATTGTAAGACCTCTCATCTATATTACTAATCAGAAATACATTGCTATTGACTTTATTTTATAAGCCAGTCACACTTTTAAAATAATATTCTGAATTTAATTTTATTTCTTTAAAATATATATAAGAGACTTTTCAAAAAGTACCAGTATTTTAATTTTAGTATCAAAAAAACTAATCATATCAAGTTATCTAATTATTATACCTATTTTTGAATATCTTTCCACTAATAATACTAATTACTTCTCACTTAAAGATAATATTATTATAAATAATAGAGAGAGAGATAGTTTTTTTCAGTATACTAAAAAATTAATAGATCTACTTAAGCATATTCAAAAATAGATTAATATTTAAATTTTTATTATTAAAGCAAATCATATCTAGATAATAATCTAGAACTTGCATCTTTAGAAGTAGAACTAGTTACTATAAGTATGAGAAAAGAAATAAAAAGATAATCATACTATATTATTTTTAAATAGCTTTAAAAGGTGTTTGATATAGAAAAAATTTGTTAATTTTATTGATTAGTAGACTGTTTGAGTAATAAAAGGGATATAAAAAACAAAAAAAGAATAATGCAAGAGCACTGAAAAAGAAGATTTCTAACAAGACTGAAAAATAATATCAGGCTATAATAGTTAATTAGAAAAAGTTAGTACTAGAATATAAAAAATAATATTATTAACTTTTAAATAATAGAACACTCAAAAAAAAATTACTAAAGAAGCTACTTAAATCTATTAAATATGATCTTCTAAATTAAATAACTCAGAAAATATAGAAAAGTTATATAAAATTACTAAAAGAGACTAAAAGCCTATATAACAACATAATTCAAAGGTCTTACTTGAGAATTCAAATAAACTATTTGGCCTACTGAGAATGCTATTTACTAGCTTGTGTTAAAGACTGAATGTAATAGTGACTATTTGTATAGCTCTCTTACAAGCTTGCATATTGTATCTATGACTTTTTTTAGTAACCTACTGATACTTATATTTTTTAATTCCTATCTGTTATTTGTCCTTACTATTGCTAAAGGCTTACTTGATATTATTTCTATGCTCAATCAGGAGCTGCTATCTACTTTGCCTTCTATAGATGCTCCAAAGCCTGCCAAGAAGACTAAAAGCAAATCTGTTAACAGACTGCTTACTAATAACTAGATCTCTAAAATAGTTGATTTTTATTACTCACACTGACATAAATCTGATAGTAGAAACTTTATGTAATCAGTTCACAATGCTACAGCTACTCATCTCAACATAAAGTTCACTCTTAACTTGACATTTATATAAGTAAAATTACAGTATATCAATATGAGTCAGATATATTTATTTATTCTCTTATTAGCTGATAATTAATGATTATTAATAGGTAAAAGTAATATACAATGTAATTCTTTACTTTTAATAGACCAAGTCAGAAGTAAGGAGAAATGCTTCAATATTAAGATTACTTGAGTATACTAATGCTGATCTCAAGTAATTTATAAAATATATAGAGGGATTACCCAGTATAATACATACTGTTTTTACTTTATGTCTTCATATCAATCATTAACTAGGGCAATGGATAGGCAAAATTGGGGTATAATCAGTATATAGGCCAATGTTAGCTATATTTTAAGAAGATATATGTTATAGCTGAGTATTTAAGTGTGACTGGGTAATTTATATATAAACTAGCATCTGCTTATTAACAATTCATCAGTGCTACTTCAAAGTCAGTATTCTCCCTTGATCATAACAACAACATCATTCACGCTCTGACTTTTTTTTACTGATCTCATAGAGCTAGTAGTACTTCTTATGCTCTATATACTCTATATGTCTTATATTTTACTACTGCTGGACCTTCTGCTGGACCTTTCACAGCTGTCTCATCCTCATAAAGCTATTCACCTACTCTCATAGTAACAAGTCAATCTCCTGTCCCCTCTAAGAACTTATTTTCTGCTTCAAGTAATAATATAGCTATTGACTTTAATGACAATCTTCTTTAACTCAAGATACTACATTTCATCCTCCATCAATCCAATCATTTACTCTATCTTCTAGAAAAGACAAATGTAAGCTGTCAACTTATAATGATGTTAATGATCTATCAATAGAATCACATCTGTCAGTAAAATATTTCACTTTATCAAATAAGATTACTCCTTCTCTGACAACAGGGTAGGTCACTGTTATTAGCTCAATAAATTCTGTGTCTAGCTTACTTAGGTCAATAGCTGCAGCTATTGATAGTGCTTGAATGATTTTGAGTGGCAACCATATAGATATGATTACTGAGATTGTTGAGAAATTAAATCTGAGTGATGAGAAAAAGGCTGTGACTCATACATACTATGCTCAAAATCCAAATATAATACTAACACTTCCTTCCCTCCCTGTACAAAGGTGTGAGGCTGTACTTTATTGCATGTTAAGTACAGCTTCAACATCATCCATGCCAAGTTAGCCAGATTTTCTTATGATGATGACTTTATTCTTAAATGTAATGTCTATTTCATTATCTGTCATCTTTATAGTTACTCCTCCAACTGTCACTCCTTCAACTACTGCCACTTTAACTGCTACTCTCTCAATTGCTGCTATTTTGACTACTATTTCTTTGACCACTACTCCTATAACTACCATCTCTCCAACTGCTATCTCTTTGACTGTTGTTGCTATAGTCTATCATAGAGAGTTGAGTACTGAGATATTAGGAGATTTTCTTGATCTAGCATATTAGAGGTCTGATTGAGGTTATATAGTACATTCAGTGACATATCTTTCTTGTACTCATCTCTATGTTGTATGTTAATCTATATCTATGATCTCACTCACTTCAATAATATCACCTATTCTCTCATCTCCTATCTATGTGTTATTTCCAACTAGAAGTTCTATTTTATTTTCGATATTGTATAAATAATAATCTATATTTCCTCTCTTTGCTTTTGAAATAAGTTGATAATCATTCCACATATTCTAAGCAATTCTATCTCATCAATTGTCTAATTTTTGCTTCTATACTGCTGCTGTCAAGCTGACTGTAGTAATATTCCAAATATAGAAGTTACCCATATTAACTCTAAGATCAAATTGATTCCCATCATCTGGTAGTTGACTCTCTTATAGGTTATAAATATAAATAAAATTATGAATAGCAGCAAGTACTATAGAGATATATGATTGAATTTTGAGGACTGTATTCTAGGCCAATGACAAGGATACAAAATTGATATTTAAAAATACTAAAGATATGCTCAATAATATTCTGTGCTTGAGCATATCTAAGATTAAACAATTCTTCACAGTCTTATAGATTGTATTAAATTCAGAGTCAGTTAATAGAAATTAAGAAACTTAAAGTTAATCTTTACTGAAGTTGAGTCTGACCCCATTCTATAAGATAGTAGTATTTACTCTGATATAGAATAAGTAGTTCTTGCTAATTTGAAAATCCAGTATTAGCAAGTAGATAGTAATTATCTGAAATCTACAAATCTTCTAATTTAACTACACTCTTATAAACTCAAGTATCAGATGCTAAGCCTTCCTATCTAGTCAATGCATATGTAAATTGAAGATTAAAACTATATGCAAATAAGTAATTCTGTGAGAGAAATCCTTTCTAATTTTAGTATAATTCTCACAGACTGTCAGAGAAAGATACTAAATAAATATGGTTTTTATCAATAGCACTAAGACAGTGCTTGAAGTATAGCTATAATTTAGAGTTATTTTTGAGTTCAATGAGAGATGGATCTATAAGACTAGATAATTTGACATATTTAGTATAGAATGGAAGAAAAGTAAAAGTATAGAGCATTTGACAAAAATAACTGCTTTATGTTAGACAATAGATCTATTTTATATTAATAAAAGTAATATGACTTACATGGAAATTGTTATATTAGCTCATTGAAAATGCTCTCCAGTATTGCAGATAGTCAGACCAGTAACTGAAACATATAGAAAGATTGCAAATTATTCTTCAAAAGAGACATAATAGCTGTCTTAATAGCCTATGATATATAGTTTATAAATCAGCTGCTGAAAAATATGAGTATGTACTCTAGGCTCTGTCTAGATTCATTCAAGATGTCCATTGAGAAGCTTGTTTACTCAGACTTTATCTGAGAGAACAAAAGTATAATATAGTTTTTTAATATAATACTGATAGATCATTTTTAGAAGGTCTGGAATAATATGAGTGACCAAAATATTAAGTGTATCACTAAGAGAACTATAGATAAGTTCAAGAAAGTCAAGTAGAGAACTGTAACCAGGGATGAAAAGGTGCATTACATATATTAAGAGTTGTAAATTACAAGCACTACACTAAAAATACTCTAACAATAGAGGTGATAATAGCATAAATCTATCAACATTACAATTGTAATAATCAAGGAATCTGTACCAGCTTAATTATTGATGCTATCAATCAAAGTTGATACTCCACTTTGATATAATCATATCAAAGAAAAGAAAAGCCAAATAACATAAAGTCTAAATAAGTTGCTGAATAGGTTCTAATAGAGTTAAAATAAATAATAATGAGTTTAGTGAGATGTAAAAGAAAAAAAGATAGCAAAGCTATTATAAATATGTCACATTGTATCAAGTATTCTAAATTATAATAAAGTTTATATTTTTAATTACTCACTTATTTCTCTCAAGGTTTCTTATTTAGTATATTTTAAATTACACTAGTAGCTTTAGTAATATTCTAGTTAATATATATTTTAGTATCAAATAGTAGATATTTATTAATACAGCTAAAATTTAATATTAAAAAGTAGTATGTTAAGTAACTATAATATACTGTAGTACTGTGATATAATTACTACTCTAGTTACTAGAATAAATAGTATGCTATAGAGTAAACAGTATTAAAGAAAGACTAAGATAAGAAGATATCTATTTCTAGAGGTAATAGCACTGACTTGGGAAGTAGACAATAAGAGATAGATAATAATAAAAAGAACAATAAAAAACTAGACAATAATATATAAGAAGTGTGATCTCATAGCAAAGATAGAAGTAAAATAAATCAGATTATAGAGTTAAAATAGAGTTAGACTAAAGAAGTCAATATAACTTAGAGAGTTATAAATAAATTAGTTTAGATCAAGAATAATATCTCTATCTAAATAAGAAAATATAATATTACTGATTATAATAAAGAATGCTGTAGCTGTAAGTGCACAGTTATTTTTTTTATCCTCTAATACTTGTAACTGATATTAAAATTATACTTAGAAGTATATAAACTCCTCATATTTAGTAATATTATTATCAATCCAAGTATCTACCACAAGAGAGATATTGAAGTTTTATCTTATTGATTAATTTATATAATATCTAATTTGATCTAGAATACTCTAATAGATAGTCATAGTTTAGAATAACAAATATAGATTGTCAAAGTCTCAAATTAAATAAGATTTAGAGAATGATCCAGAATTCTAAACTCTACTGATGGGCTTCTACTAGAGAGTAAATAAATAAAGTACAAAGAATGTAGACTACAGTTATTTATATCTAAATAAACAATAGAACTACTTAAAACTCCAAAAATTATAATACAAGGACAATGCACTATTTGTACTATATATTATAATTTCTAACAAAATAAGTTATTAAAACTCAAGTGTTAAATAGATATGACTAGAAACTATAGTATAACTTATGCTGACTAGTTTAATATATGTTATAAGTTACTAATACTCATACTTTGAGTATGACTCCTATGATAACTAGTATTATAGTATGACTCACTCATATATAGGAAAAGTATATAAGTAGTATAGTTTACACTGTACTTTCTTCACTTTAAATTCACATCCTGAAGTCTAGTATCTATAGCTCTCTAAACATCTCTCAATCTCATCTCAAGTTAGCCTAAGTTACTTCACTTTTCTCTGATATAATAGTTATAATATAGTCAGCTATATGGTCAATCAGTTTGTATACAGTCAGATGTAGACTTAATTCTTGTCAATTATATGCTTACTGATGTCATGCAGTCCTGGGTTTGAACCTGGTCTAAGTTAAGTATACTAATACATAAAGTGTGATTATTTAGTAATAATCTGGATAATACTAAAATAAAGGGGCATAGTCTAGATAGAGCCTGGGTAGTTCTAGTTTGATGCAGTCACTAGTACTCTCTAGAGTTTAAGCTAGCTTCTGGTACTTGTCAGGAAGGGTTCTTGAAGGGTAACCTGACTTGTCAGCTATACTTTATGTTATACACTAATAGTTACATTATAACAGTATAGTATATATGTATGCTTTGTCCAAGTCTGATATACTAGCTAATAATATAGTGCTCTCTTGGTAAAAGAGCTTAATCAGGGACATATCTTCAGCTATGCTCAAAATAGGATATAATAAGTAAGGAAATTGGAGTAAAAACAATCTGACCCATATGAGACTATGTATTTTGGGACAGAACACCTTTTACTTATTCAGATCTAGTATATCCAGTTAAACTCCATAGTTTAAGTTATTAGTAAGTATAACCTAATCTCCAGATCAAGGCAATACTGATGTGACCTATGACAGGGCAATACAAAAAGTGACCTTAGGATCAATCTAGTAGTAGTACCTGTATGTTATAACTCGTACCCCCCAGACAAACCCGACTAATACCGACTGCTTCCAAATTATTCCATTTCTTTTCCTACCATTTTATATCTTACCATTTCTTTGTATATCATTTGTTTCCGAATACTCCCACATGCTTCTGCTTATCTCCCATTTGATTCCATTCACCTTTTATTTCCATCAATTATTAGTTCTTATTCCTTCTATGTCTTTCTGCTCGATACCGATGGTTTCTGTTCTGCCTTCACATTTCCTTTTATATTATGTCTGCCTTTTATGATTTCATTCATACTTCATATGTCACCGCCCATTTCCCTTTCTATACTTGCTCTTCATACTATATCATTCCTCTTCATTATCTCTCTGTTGTCTCTATCACATGTTCGTCATATCACATAGTTTTCTGTTTATTCTACCTTCTTGTTTATCACTTTCCAACGTTTTCCATAGGTATATAAATAGCAGATTACTGTTCATATATTCTCCAGTCTGATAATCGACTTAGTTTGACATTCCTGATTATTCTGACTTTAAACTATTTGTCCTCTTGAGTTTTTTCTAAGTCCCTTCTCTCATATTCCTAAATTGGACTACCAGCAGTGGAACAGCACAGCACATAAGCTAAAGCCAAGGTCCATTCCTGACTCCTTCTGATCATGTGCCTCTGCCTCTGCCTCTGCCTCCATGTAGATCATTTCTGACCCTTTCTGACCTTTCTGCATCTATTCCCTCTCTATTCCGTCTTAGAACTTAACACTGCAAGACATAAAGCCTAAGCAGTTATAACTATGGTAATCAAGCTTGTAGGGGCATAATAAACTGGCTGCTGGGTAATAGGAAGGGGTAGTGCCTAGACTGTAGCCATGTGACTAAAGAACACCATATGGGCTCGAGAAGACTAAATCCTATGCCAGTCAGCCTGGTACAGTTAAAATAATTAAGTTCTAGCTTAAGTTGATTCTATGTTACACAAGTGTATAAGGGTTTTCTGCAAGGGGCCCTCTAGATAGGAGCTAGCATTTGTTTGTAGTTAGGCACAGAGTGTGATCAAGCACTATATAATAAATTATTGATTTTTTTTAAAAAAAAGAAAAAAAAAAGATAGTTATAATATAAATTTACAAAAATAGTGGGCTGCTGCTGCTATGACAGTTCTTACTCAGTGTTATGTGGTAGTATGTGGTCAATGGTAGGTTTTCTATATTTGGCAGGCATGTGCAACATACATAACCAGATGCACAGTAGACTTTCTATATATAGAGAGCTTATGCAATCTACATATTTCAGGCTCAACCTGATAGCCAGTATGAGTCATATCAGTCTCCTCCAATACTCAAACACAATGCAGCTCAAAACTCAACAACATCTTATCTGAGACATACACATCAGAAAAAATGGACTTTCCTTATTCTATGCAATAAGCTTTAGAAAAGGGTGAATAAGTTGTCAATTTGGAAAATTCGGACAATAAGGGAAATCACAAGTGGGTCCTGGTTATTTGGTCCTTATTCAAGGTGATTCAGACATGATATGAGTGTGCCATAAATAGCAAAATATTATGTTATCATTACACAACCCACCTGATTCGAACCCCTGCCCTCCCGCACACTTAAACTCCTGAGACATCAACATTGCAACTGCACAACCAACTACACTACCTATTCTTATTAAATGTATAATCCTCAACGTATATATATCTCTTCTTGACCTGACTTGCTTAATTTTTTTTCTAAGTCCACACACTAACTGCCACTCTGACCATGATGGTCAATCGCAGGATTTCTGATTTATGTCTTATTAGAAATGAATAAGCTGAGCTTTCCCAAATTAGTTCTGATTTATGTCTTATTAGGAATGAATAAGCTGAGCTTTCCTAAATTAGTTCTGATTTATGCTTATTGAGGGTCAAATAAGTATGAGCTTATTCAGATTAGTTCTTACTATCATAAATAAGAACAAATCAGAGTCAATTTGGACCTCTTGTTATTTATTTTGCTAATTGATCCTTATTATGTAAAATAAGGAAAGGACATTTTTCCTGATGCAAGTGCACTGCAGTCAGACTTCTGGGTGGCAAACATCTCTACTTCTTTCTTGCTTGCTTCTATGTCTTGTCACCTAAAGCACCATACTGTGAATGTCATAGAGTTAATACAGTCTTGGCATCATGGGCTCAACTCTGTGCATTCTCTGAAGTCTCATATATATAATCATTGCTTAGGACATCCTCTCATAACAAGTTTGTTAAACCAGGAACATTATAATCCCTGTCCTGGAAAGCCTGCAGTGAGTGCTTCCACTCCTACTTTATCCAGTAATTACAGTGCAATACCCGAAAGCCAACAGGCAGGTTGCTGCACACCTTGTGGTGCCCCTGTGCAATATACTAAGCCATTATGTGTGTTATGTGTGGCTGGAGTGTGCAGAAATTTCCCAATACCCCTTAGAGCCTGAGTTCATTTCACAGAACACTCAGTGACTGGCATCCTTGTGCCTTCACAAACCCATCAACACTACATTCTTAAGTCAACGAGCACTATATGCCAAGACTTCTGTCATCTCCAAGCTCTTGATTTTGACTAAAAGAGGCTTACTTCTCTAACGCCGGAAAATCCATGCATCTCACAAACAACATCATCTGATCGGGCCGCCTACTAGTCTTTTTCTCTCCCGCCATGGCTCCCTCTTATATGTCAGAGAAGCAGTTCATCAACGAAAAGTCGTTTCTCTACGGTTCACTTCTCGCTGCTCTGGCATATGGAGTGGTAACTACATTATCAGCCATTTGTCTTACGATTCTCCGAGGAAGACGGATACCTCTTCGACATCGACGAGCGCAATTCGCTTATGTTAATTTGATGTTCACTCTGAGCACGCTAAGTTTTGGGTTTCAAGTCAAGATCACGCAAGCTGGGTTTCTTGAGCA
>KQ962134.1:60899-75391 GCA_001563735.1 Leucoagaricus sp. SymC.cos | reverse complement strand
GTGGTGGCGGTGGTGGTGGTGGACGAAAACGACATGTTGCTGAAAATGAAGATGAAGATGAAGGGCGGGCTGAACGGTCTCAGCCTCCACGGAAGAAAGCTCGAATGGACGGGAACACCACTGTTGGTGGAACTTCTGAAAAATTGCGGTTCCAACAGGGTACAAACGATGTTGCTTTGAGTAGTCATTCCACGAAGCAACAGCGGGAGGGTGGGAGGTCGAATAAGGCGGTGGAAGGTGATCAAAAGGGAGGAGGAGGAGATTTGAAGGGGAAGAGTAAAGGGAAGGAAAAGGAGAGAGCTAAAGACACTGTTGCTGCACCACCACCGCGAAGTCGCTTTGAGGAAGAGGAGGACGCATATATTGCGTATCTTGAGAAGAAGTTGGGATATGGAGTGGGAAAGCAGAAGAAGAGTTCGTTTGAGGAGGATGGATTGGATGGTGAGTTTTATTGGCTTTGATTTTTTTTTATTTCACGGGCTGATGTTTGTGTTGTTGAAAACAAGATTTATTGGATTTGGCTGATTCGCTTGCGTTTTCGACAAGTGTACGAGGTTTTGACTAGTATTTCGGGTTGGGCTGTTGATGTTTCTATTTTCATATAGGTTGATCAGGGCGTGGTTAGTGAGGAAGAGGAGGATGACTACGACGAGGAAGAGAGTGGATCTGATATGGGCTTTGGTGAGGAACCTGTTGAGGACGAGGCTGAGGAAATGGAGGAAGAAGAGGAGGAAGAGGAGTGGGGAGGAATTGCGCATTCTAGCGAATCCGAGTCCGGTAAAGACGAGGATGATGAAACAAGTGCAGGTCCTTTGCAGCCCGGTGCGTCGACATCCACTGTGCCAGGTACCTTTCTTGTTCAAGACTTGAGTTGTATACTCATTTATTCTGATTGTGTACAGCTGCTCGTTACGTTCCGCCACATCTCAGGAAAAAGCAGGAAGAGTCAGAATCGGAGGCGGTACTGAGACTCAAGAAACAGCTGAAGGGTTTACTCAACAGGTGTGAATCCCGTTTGAATCTTTTATTGCTCTTCCTAATGTGCTACTTAGAATGAGTGAACAAAATCTATCCTCGATCATAGATAGCATCGAAGATCTTTACCGAAACAATCGCAGGCATGGTACGTTGTCCATGTTGATTACGTTCGGGCAAGTACTGAACCGAGATTTAGACGTGACGTCCAGCATAACGAATCTTGTTATCGAGGGCATCTCTTCTCATTCGATGCTGTTGGACTCTTACGTCGTCCTTCACGCAGCTCTTATCTCGAGTCTGCACAAAATCATTGGCGTAGAGTTCGGTAAGCAGCATAAGGATTTCGCCTGCCTTTTCCTTCTCACTCATAATACGTGTAGCCGCCCATTTTGTCCAGAATGTTGTACAGAACTACGAGTGCCATCATCAAACACTCCAGTCTTCCGAATCTGATCCGCCCGTCGAATCACAGGAACAAGAGACGAAAGGAAAAGAGTGTTCGAATCTCATGGTGCTTTTATCAGAGTTGTACAATTTCCAAGTGATTTCTTCTGTGCTCGTCTTCGACCTCGTTCGTCAGCTCTTGCAAAGCGATCTGACAGAGTTTGACGTCGAGCTTTTACTCAAACTTATGCGGAGTACGTGGCCCATTGCGCTCCTAGAGCCACTTTGGTTGATTGCATTTTCAGACTCTGGTCAGCAATTGAGACAAGATGACCCGTCAGCCTTGAAAGATATCATTGATATTGTGCAGAAGAAGGTTTCTGGGAAGGATGAAAAGTCACTCAGGTATGGCATTAACCAGCATTCATGTCAACGAAATTGCTAAAGTTTCATTCGTCAAAGCTCTCGTACACGGTTCATGATCGAGACCTTGATTAATCTTAAGAACAACAGGCTCAAACGGAATGTAACTCAGAACCAAGGAGGTGAAGCCGTTGAGCGTATGAAAAAGTTCTTGTCCAATCTGTCCAAGCGGAAGCATGGTGAGTATTTCCTTTTCCGACGAGGGAGGGGGGGATGGTTTAAGCGACATCATGTACAGTGTTGGCCCATGATGCTCTTCGTGTTTCCCTCGAGGATCTGCATTCTGCTGAGAGTAAAGGGAAGTGGTGGCTTGTTGGTGCTGCTTGGGGTGGCAATCCTCTTGTGGAGGCTCAGGAGAGTATCACAAACGTGCAAGTCAATGGCCAGGCGACGGCTGTACACGATGCAGCGAGTGATTTATTGAAGTTAGCGAGGAAGCAAGGGATGAACACGGATATTCGGCGGAGCATTTTTGTCGTTCTTATGAGTAGTGACGTGAGTTTTTTTCGGAGAAATTCCTGACTAGTTTTGAGCCTTTGTGTCTAGGATTATGTTGATGCTTGTGAGAGACTTTCACAGCTCAACTTGACCGAGATTCAGCAGCGGGAGATTGTACGAGTATTGCTCCATTGTTGTGGCAACGTGAGCATTTTATACCTTTCCTCCTCCGCTCGAGCTAACATTTAAATAGGAAAAAACGTACAACCCTTACTATGCTCTTGTCTGCCAGCAGCTCTGTAGACAATCTCACTCCTACAAGATCACACTACAGTTTTGTCTTTGGGATTTTCTACGAGACATGGGTGAAGTCACGGTTGGAGGAGTAGAGGTGGTCAAAAATGCTCGGGACGATGATGGTTTCAATTTGAAAAAGATATCGAGCTCACGGATACGTAACGTGGCGAGAGCCTATGCTTGGTGGATAGCCAAGGATGTTGTAAATCTGAGCGTCCTCAAGGTACTTTTAATTGTCTCTTAAAAGTTTTATCGACTAAAGCCATTTCATTAGGCTGTGGACTTCACGGTTCTGAAGCCTCAAAGTCAACAATTTTTGCAGGCGTTACTGCTACAGACATTTATCAGTAGCCAGTCAGCAACACCGCTTATTGATGCAAGTCAGTTGCCAACAACCCGAAACCGTGCTGCGATCGAAGAAATCTTCGTCAAGGCTACACGGATAGAAAACCTTACCATGGGATTGGTTTACTTCCTAGCAAACGCGTTCTCAATGCAGTCATACGAGGACGAAAACATCGGGAAATTCGCAAAATGGGCTAGCCAACTTTTAGGCTGTGGACTTCACGGTTCTGAAGCCTCAAAGTCAACAATTTTTGCAGGCGTTACTGCTACAGACATTTATCAGTAGCCAGTCAGCAACACCGCTCATTGATGCAAGTCAGCTGCCAACAACCCGAAACCGTGCTGCGATCGAAGAAATCTTCGTCAAGGCTACACGGATAGAAAACCTTACCATGGGATTAGTTTACTTCCTGGCAAACGCGTTCTCAAAGCAGTCATACGAGGACGAAAACATCGGGAAATTCGCAAAATGGGCCAGCCAACTGGCTTTGGATACACTTCGGACAGGTGTTGATATCATCCCAGCTTTATGAGAACTTATTTCGGATTTATCGTATGTTACATCGGTTTTTGGAATGCTACACTAGAAACGATACTTCCTGAACGACCTCCATAAGTGTACGTAGGATGCTGTATCCGAGAACTTGGGGGCCGTCAGAATATCTCTGCCGCTTACTGAGGTTGGATGAGCTCACTGGTATTTTAACCCTGTTTCTTCGGAGATGAAGCTGGCTTTGAGTTCATCATCTGTAAAGTTACAGGCTATAACGCGGGTAAGAATACGGAATGGCCACTTAGACGGATCTTACATGTGATGAGGAATATTCCGCCGGGTTTGAGGAGCCTCACAACTCGAGCCGGATACCGTGCTGCGGGTGACTTTCCGTCGTCATCCTTTTCCCCCAAGGCAATAGCGTCATACGTTCCCTTATCCAGGATGAGATCCCACCAGGCTGGGGCGCTTGTACCTTCCATCATGGCTGGCAGGATAGGTGGATCATCTTGGAGGAAATCGCACACACTGAAACTGACTTCCGCAGTGTTTCGAGATTGTGAAACGTTTGTGGCTAGCTTCACCGCATCGCCGCTGTAGTCAATTCCCGCGAGGAGCTTCTGAGCGTAGCCTGCTTCCGCGTGGGCGAATAAGAGAGTTCCATTTCCGCTACCCACCTCGAGGATGGTTGGGTTCAATGAAGGTGGCATATGATCGAGAGACCAGTCGACCATCTTCTCGACGGTTTCTTCCCCGAACCTGAACTCAATGAGTCCGAGATATGTGGTCGATTAGGCGTAAGATGACGAACCAGATCTCGCCTTCATCCCCAATTTCGTCAAAACCTACCAATTCCTCAGCGTAGACTTTGTCCCAGCTGTCGGGGATGTAAGTTCATGGCGGATGTTTGTGTCATGTTTACATACTGCTCCTTTGTCCCAAGCTTTGTTGGTTTGAGCTCCGTGGTCATCGATACTTGCGAAGTGTGAAGGAGCGAGAAAATATGGCTTAGTCAGCCAAGTGATATCATCGGCTTTCTGTCATTTCGCGCAGAACCAGAGGCGTGTTTGACCCAGCAGAAGCTTGCAAAGGGGATCTGGGAACGAAGGTTCAAGAGAAGTGGAGGTGTATTAGGCTGGTTGCGGTCTATTAAGGGGATATAGGACATGGCAATATAATAATACAGCATAACAAGGATCTGGTTCTGTCGTCAGTCACAGGGGAAGTTGACAGGAGAATTTCCTACTCACTAACCAATGCAAGTTGACTGGAACAGTCAATGGTCACCGGCCACGTCCCTCCGTTTTCTCGAGAAGATCCTTCGCCTCGTTGATTTTACTGGCGAGATACGGTGAGCCTCCACGATCGGGATGGTTCGCAAGCATGATTTGGCGATGTGCGTCCTTCAGTTTGGTTCGTAGCGTTGGGCCATCCCTTGAGAGAAAGATTAAGTGCTCCTAAAAGATGAGAACTGTAAAGTGAACGTACTTTAGACCCAAAATCGCAATTGCCTCTTTTCGGTCCATCTTGGATTTGAACCCTCCCTTCACCCACTGCTCTGCAGCTCCCTTTCCTCCAATAATTCCACGCCGAATCAATGTTCGGCCGGCCAGTGCAGCCGCAATGGCACCAATGCCAAGGAAAACTGGGGTGGACATGAGGAAGAAGCTATGAGGAAGGTTTTCGGGGTTCTCAATTTGCGGAAATTGACGCTCAGAGGGTCACGAAATCACGTGCCTCGTCGCGTCCCTCGACTCTTTGCAGCTCAGACTTACCTACATCTTCGTCTCATGTTGTGTTGAAAGCTTCAAAATTTCTCCCTTCTCCTGCTATTTTGGATCCTCTCTGAAAATTTTCAAGAAGCACATACTTTAAGTAGTACCTCCGCTGCGAAGTAATTTTATCTCTCAAATGAAGCTTGCGGTTTCGGGCAGCAATGCGTTATCCACGCTGTGGCCATGCACTGGTACTCAGTTACTCTGAGCTGTCCTTCCCCGTATTGATCGATTTAAACGGTCTCTCACAGCACTCCGTCCTGATATTCCCCAGGTTCAACCCCGTACTACCGTCATATGGCAAACCCAAGGTCGAATTTCATGCTCAAACAAAACATTCTCCCCAGACACACTGGTGGCATTACTGTAACCCCGACACACGAGGACCATCTGTCACTGGCTACCTTGAAGGATTTCCTGGCTTCCGTCGTTGACGAGTCTATTGGCCTTGCACCAACTTACGACGAGTTGGAACGGCTTAGTGCAATAGCCTTTGCGTCACACAACCGTGTCTTAATCGTCAAAATGACCTACAATTGCCGATTTGCCGCTCAAAATCGCCAGCTTCTTTCCTCTAGTATTCTCCTCAATGCCTCGTATAGGAAGTATGCTTTCCATATGGATAAACTATCGACTTCGCTTTTTCGCGACTATTCCTTGCGCATACGGGAGGCTGTTGATATCCTCTCCCTTTCTCGTCAGCCCCGCCATCTGCTTTTGACGATAATAGACGCTCTTGGAGGGGAGTGGAAGGTTGATAAACCAAGTGTGAAGCACCTATTTCGTCACGAGGAATCGTCTAAGGCGGATCGGTCTGTCGTTGCTACCCAAGCTTGGGCAGCGTACCAGGCAGTCTTAATTCAGTCTACATCTGCTGTCCCGAATATCATTGACACAACAATTTTTTCTGCTGAGGTATTGGCTTTTTTCAGCGTTGCTTTAGACAAACGTACTCATTAGACCGATCTGTCAGGAACTTAATTTCTTGGCCAGGTCAATTTCCGATGCCGAGCGACTCAAGGCTCTCAAGCCTACGGCCATTAAGAATGATGTTGAAGAAAAGACTGTGATATCTAGCGACCATCTCAACGTGCAGTCAACTCGGTTCAAGACAAGGATCATGCGACCAGGTTCCAACCAGGTAAGCCTTTTTTTTTTGCCGACTCTCGTCTGTTACTCACGGTCATCTATAGATTCTGCAAGTTGAAATGACGCGCGATGGTCGCACTTCAAATTTCGCAGCACGATTGTCTCATATAAGTGGGCGCATGGCGCAGTTGGACATTTCGAGTGCAGCACGAACGGAGAAACTGGCCGTTTACACAATTGGCCGAGAAGACCCAACCGCTGCGGAGTCGCTTCGAACTAGCATCCTTTTAAAGACTATCCAGAATATTGATTCGTTCATGACCCTCCCATTCGTCAAAGACATGGTTTCCTAAGCCTACTGGCAGGTTTTCCCCTTCTACTGCCCCTAATCCTATCCCAGTGATTTTTGATCGCCGACCTCTCAATGACTCACAGAGGACAGCGGTCAAAGCTATACTGTCCGACGAGCCTTCGAAGAGGCTGGTAGTTATCCAGGGGCCTCCCGGGACCGGCAAAACCACTGTCATTGCTGCTACCGTATTGAGCATCATGTCGACTCGAGGTTCAGACCACAACATTTGGTTGGTAGCCCAGTCAAATGTTGCGGTCAAGAACATCGCTGAGAAACTGGATGATGTCGGATTCTTCGATTTCAAACTCTTGGTCTCGAAGGATTTCCATTTCGACTGGTGAGCGCTTTATCTTAATTTCTTGAACGCGGTTAACATGCGTACTGATATCTAGGCATGAACATTTCTATATGAAAATCGCCATGAATGTCATCCCATCTGATGATTTTGTTGACTTCACTCTGGCTGCAGAGGGGCTCTTGATGGGCTCGAGGGTTATTCTTTGCACCTTGAGCATGCTTGCTAACGATCGTATCACCGTTTTCAGCCGACTGGTTCCCCCAACACTGTTCATTTTTGACGAGGCTAGTCAGATTGAAGTCGGGGACTACATCCCAATGCTCCATCGTTACCACGGGACCATGCGCAAGCTAGTCTTCATTGGAGATGATAAACAATGTGTGTACTCCGCCCTACCTTTCAGCAAAACTGACACTGTCCTCGACAGTGCCTCCGTATGGTCAAAGCGGTGTCGAGAACCTTCAAAGCGTGTTCGAAATGCCTCACTTGCGACGACGTGCCTTGTTTCTTGATACTCAATGTATGTCTCCCTTTGACTACTAAAGCAAGAGCACTGATGTTGATCTCCCTAGATCGCATGCCGGCGCCAATCGCAAGTGTTATATCCCAACACGTTTACAACGGTCGTCTGAAGACGGTCCATAAGGTCAATGCAAAAACGTGCTGTCGCTTTGTTGATGTCTCCAATGGTCGAGAAGCATTTCGTGGACGGAGTTGGATCGTAAGTGTTGATTTTGGACCCGGATAGGATTTTGGTTGACGCATGGATCGTTTGTACAAAGAACGAGGAGGAAGCTCGAGTGGCTGCAGCTCTCGCTCGAAAACTAGAGGCGCTTCGATGTTCCTATCGTATCATCACACCTTACGATGCTCAACGGACTCTGATCGAGAACAGTCTCAAAACGGAAAAGTTGATCTAGGAAGATAAGGTCTTCAACGTAGATTCGTTCCAAGGTGGGTGAACTCCCCGTCTGTTGCAGTTTCCATTTTTCCCATCAGAACTTGATTACGTTGACAGGAAATGAGGACGACTATATTATCATTTCCGTCGTTCGCACAGATCGAATCGGATCTATGGGAACTGCGCCGAGTCAATGTGATGCTAACGCGGTGCAAAAAAGGCATGGTTATTTGCACTAATAGAAGATTCATCAATGGTGTCGCGCATGATTCTCTTATTGCGATGCTTGCTAAGGATCTTGACAGCGACGTGTGGATGTCATGGAGGTCCGTCCTTCAGCCAGGCCACCGCCCCTTTCCCACACTGTAGTGTAACGCCGATGGCGTTTTCTCCTTACAGTCCTCACCTTCTCCCCTATGCCGGAATTCGGTACATCTGTATTACCGAATCTTTCGAGCGCCTCCTATTTCTACGTAGACAGCCTTTACCATTTTAGCTAAACTTTTTTGTTACCTGCATACATATTCGCCTCATGAGCATTATCAGTGCTGTCGGATCACGTGTGCCCAGCGCCGGGGACCCACAATTCGAAGCTCATCACAGCTTTCGCTTCCGATCCTAGTACTTACGACTCGCTGCATCGGATGCAACGTGTTTCCTGGATGCACCACATGCATTCTCTTGCCGTCCTCCTTGCGACATTGTATCTCCTTTGATGCTCAATACCTGACGGTGTTGGTTTGCTTTGGTGCCCAGCTCCCTGCGAGCTTACGTCGAAAGATGCGATCAAGAATAACCTCAGAGTTATATGGTTCTCTTGTTCTGATCTTACGGCACCCTAGGCCGAGGGAACGGAGATCTTTGTGCCCGCTTGTATCCTAATACACGTCTCTGGCCATCAGACTCATTGTTCTGAGCGCCTATTGTTTCTATATGAACCGAGGGTGTCAATAGGTGCCCTACCTCGCGTTGCCCCAACAATGGCGTCCACCCCCACTTTCACGCTTGATCAGAAGATCTTCCCAAAACACAAGGGCGAGATAACAGTGCGCTTTGTGCACATGAACGACCTTTCCCAACGCGATCTTGACAGATTTCTGTCGACGGTCGTCGAGGGTAAGATCGGTGTGGCACCTGCGTATGGTGCTAAACAGGTTCTCGCCTTCATCGCTTTTGCCTCTCTTAACCAAGTCCTGCTGTTGAAGCTCAGCAAGAACCCCAACAGTACCGTTGCTGCCCAGAAATGCGAGTTGCTTGGGACACGTATCTTTATGAATTCAGACTACATCAAGTTCGCTTTTCATATGGACAAGCTTTGCACTTCCCTGTTCCATGACTTATCGCTATACATTACCGGGGCTGTGGACATACTCTCTAGCTCTCCCCATGAACGTCATCTCCTGCTTACCAAGGCTGAAGTACTTGGCGGCGAACCGACGGTTAACGCTCGGGCTGTGAAAGGGCTGTTCTGCGATGAAGAATCTGCCAAAGTCGAGCGCTCCATCATTGCTGCTCAGGCCTGGGCAGCTTATCAAGCTTCCCTGCTTCGACCGCTTTCTTCTCGTGCACTGATTGACACAAGAGTTCATTCCGTCGAGGTGAGTGGATAGTCAGATCAGTGGATCGTATCTCATTCAGATGCATTAGGAGATGACGTTCCTCGCGAAGACAATCCGTGACGCAGAACAGCTGAGAGCCCTCCAGCCCACCACCGCTTCAAACGATATCGAGGATGACTACAAGGTTAACAAGGGTCAACTACAAGCGCGGTGTGCACGATTCGGCACGAGAATCAAAATGCCAAGCTCTAATCAGGTAGGACTGCGTAACACAATCGTGTACTGAAGCTGCATGACTAACGCTTGTCGAAGCAAATCAGGATTGAGTTTTCCACTCCGAATGGAACAAAGGTCCAGTATAGGAAGAATCTGTCATACCTCGATGGTCGTTCAGTGGGACTGAATCTAACAAGTGGCGCTTCCAGTGCCAAGAACGTGAAGTTATCCACAGTGGGTCGTGACGATCCAACGTCGGCGGATACTCTGCGCACCAATATCCTCCTTAACGTCCTACAAAACCGGAGCAACCTTCTAACGATCCCTTTCGTTAAAGAAATCTGGTTTCCTCAGGAAGCAAGACGACCTTCGACTGCTACTTTTGCTATGCCCGTCCCTGTGGCCTTTAACAACCCGAAGAAGCCTCTCAACCACTCCCAAGAGGAGGCAGTGATGGCAATTCTTTCGAATAAGCCCAAACACCGACTGGTTCTCATCCAAGGTCCACCAGGAACAGGAAAGACCACTGTTATTGCCGCCGCTGTTGTCAGTATTATTGCGTGTGGGGACAAAGCGAGGACTGTCTGGTTAGCCGCACAGTCTAACGTCGCCGTCAAGAATATAGCGGAGAAACTGGCAGATGAGGGCTTTCTTGACTTTAGGCTTCTTGTCTCGAAGGATTTCCATTATGATTGGTAAGTTTCATGCAACTCTAGATCGCGGTCACATTCTGACGGTTATTCATCTAGGCACGAAGAGCTGTACGAGGAGATCATACCCAATGTCATTCGTTCGGATGATTTTCCAAGTGACCGAGTGGTCACTGAAAGGCTCCTTCGTGGCTCGAGGGTTATCCTCTGCACTCTGAGCATGCTCTCCAATGATCGTATATCGTGTTTTACCCGGCTGGTTCCACCCTCACTCTTCATATTCGACGAAGCAAGTCAGATTGAAGTCGGATCCTACATTCCCGTGCTTTATCGATACCAGAGAACAATGCGGAAGTTGGTCTTCATTGGAGATGATAAGCAACGTTCGTCTCATTATTTGAATTATCTCTAGTCCTGCTAATCCGCCTCCAATCGATCAGTCCCACCGTTTGGACAGAATGACATTGCAACTCTTGAAAGTGTTTTTGAGTTGCCCCACCTTCGAAGCCAAGCATTTTTCCTCGATACACAGTGTTCGTCTCTTGACCTGTCTACGTTGCTTGGGGATGGCTGACAGTTTAGACATATATTGTATCTCCTGAAACAGATCGTATGCCCATCGCAATAGGGAACGTTATCTCTCAAAGGGTGTATAATGGGCTCCTCAAGTCTGTCCATCCTATCACATCGAAACTTGGCTGCCGGTTCATCAATGTAACCAATGGTCGGGAACAACGCCGAGGAAAGAGCTGGGTCGTGAGTGATAGTGAGCACTTGGTGATGAAACATTTTTACCAACAACCATTACCTAGAATGAGGAGCAGAATAGAATCGCCGTTAGCATTGCTGGAAAACTGGCGAAACTAGGTTTCTCCTATCGTCTCATCTCACCTTATGACGCGCAAAGAACCCTAATGGAAAATTCGCTGAAGCAGGCGAGCTTGGACTGGGGCGACAAAGTATTCAACGTTGACTCTTTCCAAGGTGGGCCTCTTCTGACCTCGTTTTTCTCGAAGCTCACGCACTGCCTATTAGGTAACGAGGCCGACTACATCATCATCTGTGTTGTTCGTACACAACGGATAGGGTTTCTTCAAGATTTGCGACGGGTTAATGTTATGCTAACCCGCTGTAAAAAAGGAATGATTATATGCACGGATAAGAATTTTCTTCAGAACGTGGCACCAAAATCTTTGGTTGCTGCGCTGGCAAATGCTGTCGGTGGTGATGCTTGGGTGCATTGGAAGGCTGCTCTTCAGCCAGGGTTTCATCCGTTTCCCACAGTACATTAGACTTCCGAATTTGGAAAATCGACTGTAGATTCTGGATAATCAACTTTAGTGGCTCTCTGCCGGCCTCCTCGTGTTCTGCTTCGGCCGCAATGCCTCAGGCAACTCCCGGCGCGAATGCCTTCCTTTAAACTTTGTATCTTAACCATCGTTTTTATCGCCATCATGACCAACCGCCAGTGCATTATCTTCTCCCAGGCGCTGATAGATACGGGCAAAGACAACGTGGAGTATCAACTTTTTCCAATCCCTTATCAGGACTTGAAGTACGAGGACCTCGCCGACTTTGCTGAGAGTGTGACGCCGCTCGGTCTGAGTGCAGGGTATTGGAAAGACTCGACCATGCTCGCTGCCTTGGCCATTGTCGGCGCGGAGAAAGCCCTTGTCATCCAGTTTACCCAACCAACACGTCGAAAACAGGCTGACGTAGCTATTGACATCGATCGCAATGGCGAAGGCTATCAAGCCTTGACATTCCTGTTCATGCGCGAAACGGGAAACTTCTTTGCTTTTGACATGGCGCCTCTCGCTATGGCTCTCTACCAAGAACAGGGGCTCCGCCTCAGGAACGCAATCGACATTCAATCCGCCTTCCCGAAATCCAATCGTTATAGCATTGCTGAGATTCTGAAAGCTGCATTGGGCGACGACACGAAGATGTTAGGGAGCAACCTGGCGAGAGCGTTTGGCGATGTCGCCTACGATCCTGATTCGCGGACCGCTCCTCTTGAGCCCGTCAAACGAGCATGGCTTGCGCAGCACCTCGGCTCGATCGACGATGCCATCATGACTTATAGTAGTGTCAAAACAATTGATACTTTAGCAATGACGGAGGACGTGAGCTTCTGGTCATCTCTCTCGTCAATCTCTAACTCACTTTGCATGATAGCTTCTCAACGTCATTGCCAAGGTCACCATGGACTCCCAACGACTCGAACGCAAGAAACCTGACCGGACTGTCCGCGATTTTACATATCGCGGGTACGATGCAAAGAATGACGAACATGGAGTAGCTTCTAACATGTTTTCTAATCGGTTCAGAGAGACAGAGGTAAGATAGAGATAGCTTGTCTCTACCAATTGTTCTGACACGTTCTTTAGAAAGTTCGAGTGACCGTCGAGGACGGCTCCGGCAGTTTCTCTGTGCGCGGCAAGGTTGATGCTCACGGTCGACTTGCTACCTTCACCGACGACGGTGTAGCTATCGGGAACAGGAAAATCTTATCCATCATTGGTCTCGGCCGCGACGCCCCAACCGCTGCCAACAAAGCTCGTGACGAGAACCTCCTTCGCCTCCTCCAACGTACTGAAACTCCTAACAATCCTTGGCTCCAGAATATCTGGTTCACCAAGGATGCTGACTCCATCTCCTGGCCTCCCACATGGTTCTCCAACGCCTCGAAGTATCCCGCGCTGCCACCAACTCTCACGGAGAGCCTCACTGAAGATGCCAAGAGGCTCAACCCATCCCAACAAATTGCCGTTAATGCCATGTTGTCGAAAAATCCCAGGAATGTCATCACTATCGTCCAGGGTCCGCCGGGTACGGGGAAAACCAGTGTTATTGCCTTCTTTGTTCAGATGGCAGTAGCACTTGGTAAGACCGGCATTTGGCTTGTTGCACAATCCAACGTCGCGGTGAAGAACATTGCGGAAAAGCTCACCAAGGTCGGGTTTAATGACTACCGACTACTTGTATCAGAAGACTTTATAGGAGGATGGTAAGTGTCTCTGAGGGTGTGATGTTGAGTGTTACTGCCTAACACCCATTACTTAAGGCATGAACATCTCTATTCTGACATCAACAAGAACATCATCAGAACCCCAGAATTCAGTACATGTGGCCCCCGAGTCAAGGGGGTCAAAGTTTTTCTCTGTACTCTCAGTATGCTATCCAGCCCAATGATCACCAGGATTTTTGCCAAGCAGTATTCTCTCAGTACACTTGTGGTTGACGAAGCAAGTCAGATCCATGTTGCTGACTACATATCTGTCTTCTATAAGTATACTTCACTCCGTAAAGCCTGTTTTATTGGTGATGATAAACAGTGTATGTCTTCTGACTTTTTATTGATCTTGAAAGACTAATTTTATGTTATCAGTACCACCATTTGGCCAGGATGATGCTGCTCCTGATGCCTTGCCCAGTGTTTTTGAGTTTGAACACCTCCGTGGTCATGCATGTTTTCTCAACACCCAATGTATTTTTTTAATTTTATGTTTTATAATTTATTCTAATAATAAATTTTCTCAGACCGTATGCCTCCTCAAATGGGAGAGCTTATCTCAGAGACTGTCTATAACAGTCAACTCAACTCCAACCCTCACCACTCTATAAGCAATCAAGTCATGGCCATTCATTTTGTTGATGTACCAGGCTTTGAGAAGATGAAAGATAGCTCTTTTATGGTAAATTTTATCAAATTTCTTTTTATTTATTCACTAAATTATAATTTTAGAATGAAGGAGAACGAGATGTTGTTCTCCAGCTTGCAAAGTATTTGCAAGACAATAAGCTCAATTATAAGATCATTTCTCCTTATGATGCTCAGCGAAATGCTATTGAGACCAAGATGAAGAACTCACCTGAAGGTTTAGAGTGGGCTAACACCTGCTTCAATGTTGATTCTTTTCAAGGTATGATTTTCAGAGTAATTTTTATATTTGTTAATATTTTTTCTAGGAAATGAAGAAGACTATATCATTGTCTCTTTGGTTCGCTCCAAAGAGATAGGCTTTCTGAAAAGCCAGCGTAGGACTAATGTCATGCTTACTAGGTTCAAAAAGGGTATGTTTGTAGTTACTAGCAAGAAGTTTTTGACTGGGCAGGGGAGAGATTGCCTTGTAGGAGATATTGCCTCCAAGGTTGGAAGTGGAGCTTGGTTGAGTATAGATGATGTAGTTGGAGGAAAGTTTTTTGGGCCCAGAAAAACTGCTAAGTAGTTCATAAGATCTGATTTCTTGTATTATCACTTTGTGCATTTTGTATGTTGTAGTCTTGTAGG
>KQ962134.1:47890-60721 GCA_001563735.1 Leucoagaricus sp. SymC.cos | reverse complement strand
TAGGGAAAAAACCAAAAAAAGAATGAAAATTTATAAACAAAATTGAAGCATCTAAGTGTACAGTGATCTAAAGATAACAAAGTAAAGTTATAAATAGCTTCTAACAGAAACATCCTCAGAAACAGCCTGACTAGCTAGACAAATACTTTTCATGTCTTTCAAGGCATCAGCCACAGCATATTTGAATTTAAATGTTGATGTCAATAGACTCGAAAACTTTGACTCTATTCCAAACTTGATCATATCTGGTGCAGCAAGGTCTACATCATCCCAGTTAGCCCATCTCCAAACAATATGAGAGGACATACAATTGATACCATAACCATCTTTGTAAACAGCACCAAACCCAGTACCCCTGAACCAGTGACCAGCACTGAGACCACTTGTACTGAGCTTCCATTCTTGACTTTTTGAGAAGAAGGAGTCAGCAAAGAGGGATGAAGGCATTTCAGAGGGTTTGAGCATGAGATGGAGACCAAGAAGGTGCCGGTCAATGCCACGGCCTGTTGCAGCCTCGCGGGTGAGTCGGGTGTGTGTCGCAATGGCTTTAGATAGGAGGTTAAGTTGCATTCGGGCCTGTGAAACAAGTCAAAATGAGACCCTGCACATGAAGAAAGGAAAGATTGGGAGGTTAAGGACAAAGAAGGAGCTGAGCACGTACATCGGAGTGTGGATCAACCATGGAGAGAACCCAAGCGCGACTGTCATTTGTGAACGTTCGCAGTGTTTCGGTACGGCCGCATTTAAACATTCGTGTGAGGACGGTTTCGTATGTTGCGGTGAATTCGCCGCGAGTGCGGTACCATGCGAGTTGGAGTGCCATTTGGATGTATGCGTCTGGCGAGAATTTGGCTGTATGTAACGGTGTTAGGGTCAGTCAATGAATGGGGAATGAAGCGAAAGTCTAGTGATGCGTACCGACACCTTTAATCCACTCTGTGCCGTACTCATCGAAGCAGTGCACGCTATTGTCCGAGTTCTCGATGAGCACTCGAGAACGACGTTCAGCTTCCTTGCATTGTTTCCAGAGGTATTCGTCTGCAACCCAGTCAATACGAATGAATCCGTCTTCGCCACCTTGAACTGTCGAGATTTCTTCTGCATCAGCGGAAGCAAAAGCTTCCTCCTCGACACCTTGTACAGTACCGTACTCGGCTACAATGCTAGGTACAAGTGCATCGCAAGGTGAATGTTCGCCGGTAGCACCTGCACGAGCGAATGGGTCAACGAGGATGGTGTAAGGTTTGTCGAAAAAGCGATTGGCGATGTTGCCTTCGATTCCGCGAATAAAGTGAAGGTGGCCGTCGAGAGCTGCTTGAGCTGGTCGGCGAGGGTGTTTTGCTTTGTAGGGTTTGTAAAATGGAGAATTGAGGGAATGAGTCGTGTGGTCTAGGCTGAGTGCCATGACACTTGTAAGAAGGGCTCCGTGCGAGGTTTTGTTAAGCGGGGAAAGGGAAAGTAAGTGTTGAAGGTTCTGAATATTGCGAAATTGTTCAGGAAGGCGTAATGTGCGAAAGGGAAGGAGAGACAGACTTTAGCCCAGGTATCTCGATCATCAGCGCTGAGTAGGCCTATAGGGAAAGCTATCTCGCCAGCTTTGATTCTTCGATCGACGTCAGCGACCACGTTGCGTAGTCTGCGGTATATATCTTTGGGAGACGCCAATAAACCGGTTGGTGAATATATGGGTATCGTATAACAGAAGTTATGGAACATGACGAGGAGAGAACGAGCAGTGAGGGAGTGAGGTTGGGGAGGGGGTGTTGAGAGTGTATCGCAGTGTAGTTGGGGTATACGTGCAATGTTGAACATCTTGGATGTACTTTGGCGAAGCCAGATTCCCGTTCGTGTTGTTTCAGGGTGGTCCTGTCTGTGGAAGGATGAGTTTAGGGCGAGTCGGGAGAGAAAGTGTGGAAATGAGCATACGTGTCTAGGCGGTCTCTGAATTCAAGCATACGGTAAATGAGCCATGCTGAACGTCGAAGTTGCCAAGGGGTGGCATCAGCCATACCCTCGACTTTCTCGACTGCTGTACGAGCACTCTCTGAGATGAGTGGGTCATCGTGAAAAGCCAGCCACCAGTTCGAGTTTATGAGCAATGGAGTTCGCCATTCGAGATAGGCCTTGTTTATCCAAAAGTTGTCGTCTAGCCAATTATTCGGTGAGGCTTTGTCCAAAGCTATCCTTCCGGGTGAGTTGAAGGTACGCAGGCACGATCCACATGACGCGTACCAACCAGTCTTTCTTGGAGCACCGAGCCAATACCAGAGTAAAACTCATCTGCCCATTGTTTTCGAAGCTGGTATGCAGCAGAAAAACCCTGACTCGACCGTTCGGATTCCCGGAGAAAGGGCTCGATTGACGTTAGATATTTGTCGAGGGTCTTGCGGAGGTCTGGTACAGGAAGTCGAGGTAAATATGGAATCTTTGGAGTTGCGGAAGTCTGCACTGAGAAAGAGGCAGACCTCGAGCGCATGGTGGATAGGGATAGACGTCGAGTGGGGTTTTGCAGGGCCATAAGTATGCGCGAGCACCGGGTTGGGAGGATCAGGAGGTCCCAAAATAACCCGGAAAGCGGAAGCACACACCCGTCGGCGAGTCATGTGACCAGGCAATTTAATCGCGACGCGCTCGACGCGTCTCTTTCAAAGCACTATGGCTCAACCTCCTTCACATATTGCCCAGTATATCGAACGACGCTATCCAAGGCCGAAAATTGATCCAGTAAAGAAAATAATTCTGATTTGCTGCATCAAGTTTATCTTTTTTTTTGTAGGAGTGGTTGTCAGGTTGCTATGAGTGGCTCATGAGCCAACCAGGCGCAGACGCCTCGTCCCAAAAGTTCCTAGGAGACGTAGAGCTCCAGCTTCTTCAATCAGATCTCACCGACTCTATGCTCGGCGGAACGGGGCTGCCTATTTATGTTACCCAATCCGAGCACCGAGCAGCCAATTCCCGACTTGAGGGGACGCCCATCCTAGTCGAAATCGCAGCTATGACCGAAATAGCTCACAGCGCATATCAACTTGATCAAATCCGTGCTGCACGAGAGGAACGTATGCGGCTTGGTCAAACGGATGACGATGAAGAGGGTGAAGGAGATTTGGAGGTAGAAGGAGAGGGCCCAATGCCCAAGTATCCTCGCGGCATGCTGAAATTTGAGTTGTCGGATGGCACGACGACGTTGAGTGCTGTAGAGTATAGGCCGTTGCATGATATTGTGCTTGGAAGGACGCCTCTGGGATTCAAGGTGTGTTTTGACGAATGTTTACGGGAGCAGTCCTCTGAGATTCAACTCTGGATTTAGATGCTGTTAAAGAACCCAATCCTACGATGCGGGATCGCATTTCTCGAGCCAGACACGGTTGAGCTCCTGGGTTATCAAACTGCAGACAGAGAAGTCCACCAACGCACGGATTTTGCTCGTGGACTACGCGCTCGTATGGGGTCAGTCACATCTCTTATTTCCCGAATGCTTGCCAAACTCAGCTAAGCTTATGATTCTCAAGACTTCCATTAGAGCCCATAGAAGAGCCAGAAAACGACCCCGAACAGCAACAACAACTGGTACCGCCTCAAAACCCACCAGTACCGGCTCGCTCTCCTCTTCGCGAAATTTCTCCACCTCCTGAACTGCCAATCAACTCGACATATAACGATGACGAGAACCTCGAACCGCGTCGTCGTAAATTGCCATCAACTAATACAACTGCCGTTACAACACAGGCTTCAACCGCGGTTTCAGCTACTCTTGTAGGACCTTCACATAGCGGCACCACCGCATCCCGGTACTTCAACGCCAACTCCAGCACGGCCTCTTCATCAAACACCAACTTGGGAGGCCTGAATTTGGGTCTTACGACAGCTCAAGCTTCTCAAGCTCCCGCGAGGGATAACGTACCCGACGACAATGACGAGGATTTGTACAGTCAATTCAATGGCTCAGTTTCCATCAGTGCTTCGGCCTATGGACCTGACGAGAACGCTCCTCCTCCCTCTCAACCAACCAAACCACCCAGTCAACAACTCTCTAACACTGGACCAACAAGACCTACGATGCCATCCTCTCTAGCATCATCCATGACTCTGCCATCCAGCTCATCCTCGACCTCGACGGCAACAGCAGGCGCATCCAATGCAACCTCAAACGCAAACGTGAAAGCAAAGCGTCTTCAAGCCATTCAACGCGCATTAGCCGCTGAACCTTCGATCGAAATCATTTCTTTCACTCCTTCACAAGCACAAATCGTAAACAACAACAATAAAGGCAAGAATAAAGAGATATCAACTAGTCGTCGATCGTCTTCCACACCAGGAATAGACAGTGATAGACTTGAGCTTGATGCTCAACTCTTGAAAGACCTAGATGAAGTCGAAGCTCTTCGATTCGCCGATCCTGAGTTTAAGAAACAGCAGGAAGAGGAGTTCGGTCGAATATCTGGTGCAGGAGGGGGAGGAGGGAGACCTATAAAACCACTTCCTAGACCTCGTAAATCACTCAACTCTTCACAACAATCGGCTTCGTCCCAACCCAATCGTTCACAAGCAAACTCCCAAAATCACTCTCAAACTTCCTCTCGCTCCCAATCGTTATCCCAATCGAACGAGGTGATCGAAATCGATTCTGACTCTGATTCAATTTCACGTAAACCAAAACCTCCTCGAGCGAAACCGCAAGTGTCGTCGCAGTGGAATCAGAGGGTTGATGTTGACTTGTTCAATGATGATGATGATGATTTCATGATTGATGCAGAGTTGGAAGATGAGCAATACGATAAAGAGAATATGCCGGTTATGACACGTCATGTTCGAAGAAAGGTGGCTAGTTCTGACGGAGCAACACTTTCTGGTGGACTTTTTGGAAATCATGGGCGGGGCGGAGGTGGAACTTCTGGCGAAGTGATCGAGCTGTCAGATGAAGATTGAATATATTCGCGACATTTTTTCTCTGGCAGAAGACAGGTTTCGTTCAAGGTGACATTCAATTTTTTTGGTTGGTATCATCTGTACTTCGGACATGGTTTCGACATTTCTGAACTGTAGGAAACGGATGGATTATATTATTTGCAGTATTCATTAAGCCACTGTTTTACTTTGTACTTGTAATCAACTTATTGTGTTGCTTCGACGTGATCATAAATAGACAACTAGGCTTTCGGCCGGTGAACATACATTAATCTCAGCATATTAAGAGCCAGTGAAACTTCCGGCGAGAAGGTACAGTAATTAAGTTTGTGATAGAGCAGTGTGTCGGTCAACTTCCTGAACCGAGATTGTGGCGATCCTCATCATGAAAGCGTTTAGAGAGGAACTAGTGTGAGCTATAGGGTTCTGCGATTGACAGGGCTTTAACGTCATGCACACGAGGACCACCAAAGTGGCGGCTCATCGGAGTAGTATTATCGGTCAGTATTTTCGTCCAGGGCCATTCCTAACAACAACATCAGCACGGGACGAGACGCAGAAGTAACACTTAACTCGGGAACCTAATTGAAGCTCTTGCTCCATTGAGAAAAGAGTCTCGTCTGATTCGATCAGGGAAGAAAGCAAGCAGCAAGTTGCGATACATACATACACAATCGAGAAGAAACGGATAAGAAGACAAAGAGAGAGGTACATCAAAACACTGCGGGCGTTCAAATTGAAGGGTATTACGAGCGAGTGAAAGCCACCATGTCAAGATGTGAGAAGTAAAACGGGGAAGGGAACTTAAGACTCAGCCGAGAATGGCGACCTTTTGCTTCTTCTTCTTGCGGGTATTGTTATTTGCGAAGGCACGCCAATTGTCAACCCGTTCTTCACGAGTTTCTATATTACAGAGGGTGAGATCGTCATTGTCGAGGATGGAAGTGACGAGGAACATACCCTCCCACGCTTTGTCTTCCTCGGCTTTACGCTTCTTCGCGGCTACCTCTTCGTCTTTTTTACGAGCCTCTAAACCTTCATTGGCCAAATTCATCTTGATGGCTCTACGGGAAAATTACAGCAGTCAGCATATGAGATTCAACAGCATATATTGAGCGTGAACGTACTTCCGTCTCCTGAGTTCCTCTTCAATGAATATTTCCTTTGCCTTCGCTCGTACGCGGAGCTTGAAACTCGGGTTGACTACTTCCCGTAGCTGAGGGTCGTTGTCGGCAAGAGAGGTAGATAGATTAAAGGATTTCAAGATCATAATGCGAGCTTGGTTAATCACCGCATCGAGCTCTTCACGTTTGTTCTTTTCGGAGAGCTCTGACTCTGCCTGCAAAGTCGAGTCAATGTGTCACGAGGCTAGGAGAGGAATACCCCGTACCTTTTTTAGAGTGTCGAATGCTTCTGGTGCACGAGGATGTTTCGTTTTGTCTGGGTGAATAACTGATGTCGCGGAATGGTTCAGGTAAGACGAAGGGTACAAAACGAAATGGCGCATACATAGAGATAGCTGCTTGTATTTCTTCTTGATTTCCTCCGGTGTGGCAGAAAAATCGAGATCTAGGATGTCGTATGGACTATAAACTCGTTAGGGTGCAGTCAAAAGAACAGTTCGCTCCACGCACTTCAGCTTGAATGCTTTCAGAATCCGGTCTACTTCAACTTCACGCTGAAAAGCCGATGCCTCTCGATTGAGGAGCTTCTCAATGTCATCGTCGACCTTGGAGGACGAAAGTGTAGGTGTAGGGGCTTTACTCGCCGCAGTAGAGGACGACGACGACGTTGAGAGGTTGTCTGACATAGGCGGGACGGAAGGAGGATTGTGGTGGGGAAGATGAAAGTCGGTGCAACGGCAGTGATGAATTGCATTGACCCAGCACGTGCTCCGACAGCTCTTGATTTCCTCTCGGACATTGATCGAGTTATACGATCATGTCCTTTCTCCGGCCACTTTCCAGGGTGAGTATTATCCTGCTAGCGCGTTTTGACAATATTGACAAGTTGTTTTCTCGATAGACATGTTTCCAGCGGTCAATATTGGCCAGTAACGTACCTCGGCACCCAGTCACATTTCGACATTCGATTGCTGGCTCCCGGCTTTCCTCCACTTCTCAGTCGAATGCATCAAATTTGACCTCTGCTGCGAAGGGGAAGGCACCACCAAATGGTCCACGAAAGACGCGCGCAGAGGTTCACGCGGAACGAAATCGTGCTCTCCTCATGTATACCTCCGCCGTGGTGCGTTATTTCACCTTGTCCAAAACCGGAATCAGAGCCTAACGTAGTCAGACAGATAATAGCAGCCGTTGGTGCATCCTACGCCGCAGTTCCCCTCTATCGCATGTTCTGTGCCGCAACAGGCTTCGCTGGAACACCAAAAGTTGGCACAGGTCGATTCGAACCATCCAGACTCATTCCAGCCGAGAACGCTCGTCGAATCAAAGTTCACTTCAATGCAGACCGTTCTGAACAGTTGCCTTGGTCGTTTACGCCTCAGCAGAAGTTTGTTAATGTTTTACCAGGAGAATCGAGTCTGGCATTTTATACGGCGAAGAATAATTCGGATAAGGATATTATTGGGATTGCTACCTATAATGTGACACCAGATCGGGTGAGCTTTCTTCTGCACTACGATGTTTGAGCAATATTGAAATTCATGGATGTTAGATCGCCCCTTATTTCTCCAAAGTAGAATGCTTTTGCTTTGAGGAACAGAAATTGTTAGCGGGCGAGGAAGTGGACATGCCACTTCTCTTCTTCATTGACAAAGACATGCTAGACGATCCAGCATGCAAGAACGTAGACGACGTAGTGCTCTCATATACATTCTTCCGGTACGTTTCCTGTTCATCATACCTCTATGATGGTCAAGCTTACAGGTCTAATAGGGCACGGCGGAATGAGAGAGGACACCTGGAACCCGATGCACCTGAAGACGTTGTTCAAGGCTCACTAGGGTTCGGACACTATGAACATGCGCCTAAAAAGGACTCGCAGAAGGATGATTCGAGTACGACGACAGCTACAAGGCTGTAGCAACTTAATCTATTGCTATCTCGCTTCACTGGACGTAGATGCACCAATATTAATAGACTAATCGACACCACTCCTTCAAAAACTCTCTTCGATGCGATGCAGCTGAAGTGTGCTCTGATCATGCGGCAGTGACAAATTCTCATGTTACGCAAAAAGGGATGCGGATTTTATTCAGTGTGTGCCAAACTCAATCTGAATCGTCTTCTGCCGCTGGGTCCAAGTTTCGTTTCGTCACAGGCCGTGGACGCGGTCGTGGTCGCAACTCCGGAGCTGGTGTTTCGACCCGAACTTCCACATTCTCGCCTCCGTCCTTCTCTTCCCCTTCACTATAATCATCATCATCACCCGTTCTGCCTTTTCCCTTCTTGGCTCTCCCACTGGATCCCGCGGCACCTCCTCTTCCTCTATCCTTACCCTGTCTAGTCTTTCCTGCCCGCGAACTAGACCCAGATTTAGTCTTCCTCTGTCGTTTCTTAACCGGCTCCTCATCGATCTCCTCTACCTCATCATTCTGACCGCTCCCACTCCCACTATTACTAGGAGCAACAGAACTAGCTTTCCTCCTCTTCCTAAAATCCGCAACAACCTGCTGCAAACGACGACTCGTATAAACCTCTTTCTTCCTCGGTGCAAGGCTCGCTACATCAAAATTGTTACCAGTACGTGCAGTAACCCATTCCGAAAGACTGCCTTGCATGCCTGATGGAGTGCCTGAGGTGTTTGTTTTTCTTCGGTTCATTTTTTGGATGATTGGTAGGAGAAGTTCGTCAACTTTGGTTTGACCCCATCCAAGTTCTTGGTTGAAGAACATCCGGAGAGCGTCGAGGTCTGGTAAACCCCATTTGAAGGGTTCTTCGGAGCTGTCGACTGTTGGATGATAGTATGCGTCGCGCTATGGGGCAAATCACCTTTTCAATAGCTGTTGCATTAGACATCGGTTGAATAATACTCACTACTGCAGGATTCGGCCAGTCCACAGGGAGGTATAGGTCCTTGAATTTCTTTTTCTGCGCAGAACAATCAGTGAAAGGGCAACAATAAATAGTCAGAGTCACTGACAAACTGTCTTCTGAACTTCGTGTTACTCTCCCCTTCTTTATCCTTCCCCTCCTGCACCTTTCTCCACCAATGAGCATATTTATGTAACCCATCCTTTCCCGGAAACTCCTTCAACAATTCCATCGCAACGACTGGACCAGCACCGCTCAATCCCTCGGTATAATCACTCCCTAGCAAATACGCGAGTCTAACCAAGGTGTCCCGATCAAGACCCAATTCCCGCTCTAGATCACTCTGTAAGAATAGTTCAACTGTTTTTGACTGGTTAAACATGTTCTTGTATACCCTCTGTGCGCCGAAGAGGAACACATCGGAGTCGTCTGTGATCACGCCATCAACCAAACCCAAGGTAACAAGTTCTGCACATTGAGCCTCGGCTTCCATCGGTGCAGTTATATAGGGTATACCGAACAATCTCAGCATTGTCTTTGTCGTAAAATCAGCACCACTGTCGATGCAGTTAGGTATGACAAACTCACCATGATCTGAGAAACCATCTGTTGAGTGATATCCTCCGAATCTCTCATCGCAGCTTTCCTCTGTTCATTTAATACCTTGATCTCATCGTCGATTTCCCGTCGAACATCATTCAAGTTTCGACCTTTAACCTGTGAGAGGAACCTCGCGAATTCACCTTCTTCGGCGTGGGGATCCATTTCGTTCGCTGCGTCCCAGTGTTCCTCATCCGGACGATCACCAGCGGCTGTTACTTGTTGGCCGTCTGCATCAAGTTCTTGGGAAGTAGAATCGTCCATTGTCATGGCAGTTGTAGGTCCTGCTGAGATAACTTGTTCTGCGACGCCGCTGCCAGATGGTGATGGCGACCTAGACCAGGTAAAGAGAGATGTTTTGGCGCGGTTATCAGGCGTTGGTGGGAACACCACAGGGGTTTCGATAACTCCGTCAGCAGCTGGTATAATTGTTGTAGCTGGCGGTGAAGGTGGGGCCTGGATCGGAGCGTGGGATTCCGGGGTAGGAACAAGCGACGGTTCTCTGGAAGGGGTGTGCTGGGAGGATATGTTGGCTGGTATGACCATTGGTTCTGCCATGGGTGGTGCTGGTTTGGGTATTGAGACCTCAACTTCCTCCATATCATCATATTCCTCACTTTCGCTCTCCTGAAGTACGACTGGCGCCGGTGTAGCTGGTTTGCTTTCTGGTGGTGCTTGAGATGCTTCTTGTGTTGAAGGTAGTGTTACTGGGACATCCACTTCCTCCATTTCATCATCCTCTGAGTCTGTCAGAGCCTGAAAACCAGAAATCGCGGTTGATGGGGGAGTGACAGGAGGTGGGGCAGATGTTTCAGGTTGCACAGACTTTTGCTGAGGGTCGTTTTCATTAGCTGTTGAAACCGCAGTTGAAGAATTTGATCGAGAATGAGAAGACGAGAGTAGAAATGGGGCGCCAAAAGCACTCTTGGGCCGTTCTTGTGGCCCAGAAACTCGTCGTCCAAATGAATTGCGAGAAGAGCTGGTTCCAGCGAACGAGAGAGCAGTCTCAAGACCTGAAGGAGCGAAAATCTCGATTCCAGGAGGTCGTCGAGCATTCGGGAAACCGACGGATCTGGGGGATTCCACAGGAAACCTGGCAGATGATGGCTTCAAAGGACTTGGGCCTGCAACCTTTCGTTGCGGAGTGAATTTCGCCTGGTCGAGTGAGGCCTGGATGGCAAAGGCAAGGTCCTTGTCCTCGTCCTCTTCTTCCACCATCTGTTCTATGGCTCGCTGAATTGCAACAGCGTCGTCGTCGTCAACATCGAGGTCGAAAAGAGGCTTTGAAGGCTTTAAGTCCTTCTTACGGTATATTGGTTTTGCTGGTTTTGTGGTTAACGGAGCTAATTTCTTTGGGGTGTATCGACTAGCGATGGCAGAGAGGGCCATTTCTCGTTGGTACTGTCGTAGATCGGGATCCATAGCAGCATCTGTAACCTGAGTGCTGGCAACGGCATATTTCAGACAGTGGAATGGCTTTG
The DNA here is from genome assembly GCA_001563735.1 of Leucoagaricus sp. SymC.cos. Taxonomy (NCBI): domain Eukaryota; kingdom Fungi; phylum Basidiomycota; class Agaricomycetes; order Agaricales; family Agaricaceae; genus Leucoagaricus; species Leucoagaricus sp. SymC.cos. Next base: position 49,740 of record KQ962134.1, on the reverse strand, counting down.
AGAAATTAGACACTCACGTATTGACCTCCTCCATGTCAGCATCTTCGTCTTCGTCATCTTCTTTGGGTTGTGGCTCCTCTACATCAATCAGAATGGGTTTATCTGCTACAGTCCCAGTCCTGTCCTGGATTGCCAATACCCATCCACCATCCGCACCCTCATTTTTTGTAAGAACATATTGTTTGTTCCTCTCACTCGCAATTCGCACAGGTATAGTCAAGTGAGCACTTCCAACACTATTCGTCGTGACCAACAACTGTTGAGTCAAGTTGTTCCGCTGCTTCAGGTTGATGATTTGTTGTTTTGAGAAATCCATTGGAGTAGGAGCCATCCTGAGCATCTGCTGAAGTCGTGCGTAGGAAGTCTGTCGAGACTTCAACCTCAGGTCGCCAATGATTTCGTACTGGACTTCTGTAGGAAGCTCACGAAATTCGGGAGACGTGATGTCAAAGTCTTCCGGACGCATTTCCTCGATGAATGTTCGCAACTCGTCCTCGGTCGCAAGCCGTGGGTCGGGTGCAGCGGTTCGAGTAGCTTGAGACACGGCTTCTTCCATATCCACCTCCGGAAGACGATAGGGATCGTGATCATGGTATTTGTTCTTTTTCTTTGTATTCGACGAAGGGGTAACTGGCTTCGGCTTTGTTGGAGTTTTCGGCATGGAACCGTCAATATCTTCGAGGTAGACAGTGTGTTCGTCGAGAACAATGTCTTCCGGAGGTCGTTCCTTCTCCTTCCCCTTTCCTTTGGCTGGATTCTTGCCTCTATAACAGTCTTTAGTCAAGTCATAAGTGACAATGTCGAAGGATACGCACTGAGCATGATTCACCGCTTCTCGCCTCATTTGCGCTGCAAGTAACCTCTCAGCAATCTTGACATGACTCAAAGCAGCTCCGCTTTTCTTCTTTTTCCTCTCATTCAACGTGGACCTCTTCAGCACCGGTGCTCCTCCATCAAACACAAAGACTGGTTTGATGCCATAGAACAACAGTTTCGTGATGCGTCGTAGAAACCCAAGAACGTGAGCATTAACGAGAGCGCGTCCTTCTTTGTCGCGCATAGTTGCTTGAAACTGGTATATCCAGATGCTAGAGTCGATCGCCATGGCTTTCCCCTCGACGGTTTCCAAACTACACGACCATCAGTTCCGCGTTGCAGTCATGACTTAGTGACGCAAATACGCACAGAATCGGACGACCGACGGGGGTCAGGAGCGTCCAGAGAGATTTAACGCCCATTAGTGATTATACGGGATGCTAGTAGATATATAGTCGTGGTTGAGGACCACGAGAGTCCAAGTAGTCATTGGAGTGGTACAAGGACACCAGTCGATGTGACCTGGTGTGATTGGCTAGTGACCATAAATATCACGCTCTGTATTCTACAAATTACTGACCGGCCTCTTGCTTTACCTCATAATGTCGCTCCTGTTAGAAATCCAGGCTCCTAAACCAGCCGCATCGTGTTGAGCTAGGGGGTCGAAATCTGGGTGGATTTAAGTTTTATAGCTATTTGTGATAGGAAGAATACATGAATATGTACAAATCGTGTTAAGCTCCCCATAGCTCGACAGAGCTGGCACAAATGGTGCTCAGTGATGCCGGTCAGGGCTCGGAAGCCTTAGTCTGGGGTTCGGAAATCCATCTCGTTGGCGCTATTTCCGCCTAATTATAGCCTAATTGGAGTATGTTTCTCAATTATTCAAAGGGTTTGTCACAGATGTGTCACATTTGGGATCTATCTACCGAGGACAACATACGGTATTGACGACTTTCGTAGGAAAGGGTTCGGAAGCGAGCTCGCTTCCGATAGATACCGGCGAGATTAACCGTTATCGTCGACTTTGCTCC
>KQ962134.1:12692-28061 GCA_001563735.1 Leucoagaricus sp. SymC.cos | reverse complement strand
AATTTTTTTTTTTTTTTTTTTTTTTTTTTTTAAATCAACAATTTATTATGTGGTGTGCGGGCACAGTCCACGCTCAGCTAAAACAAAGCTAAGAATAAGTATGTATGAGACGGAGACATTAACTAACTATGGAAGGCATTGACACAAAACGAGAATTACAATAGGAGTCATGTCGCAATATAACTACATCTACGTAATGAGACCATCAAAACAACTAACACCGAATGGGATGAAAAAGAAAAGGAAGAGATATAGGAAGAATGGTACGTCCAAACTGAAAGGAACTTACTGATATACTGACTCTTTTCGAAAAGATGCAGGCGTAAATGTGAAAGTGTTGTTTGTTGCATGGAGACGTAAATACGCAACCCGGTGTGCAGGAGGAGCAAGAGGAGTGGCATGGAGACGTCGTGAAGATGCAGCCCAGCATGCTTGTGGTGTGACAGGTAAGGGCGCTACTTCTAGCAGTTGAATTTTGCTGAAGGCAAACGCGGAGTGATTTGCAGTGAGGAAATCAATAAGATGTTGGAGGGTAGCGATAGGTTCGTTGCTTCTCCAGTATAGTGGACAATCCATAAGAATGTGTTCACGTGTTTCGAATCGGAATCTGCATTGGCAACCAACAGGTTTGCGAGGGAAGAATCTAGCTCGATATGAGCCAATAGGAGCATGGTTAAGAATAGCTCAAATCACTCTGATAGTGACACCAAAAGATGTGACAGGAGCGTCATCCTTGATGGTGTTGGAGGAGTGTAGTTCACGAAGCCAAGAGCCGCCATCATGATATTGAGGTTCTATAAAACCGTTTTTGAAGCGCTTGCTTCATAGGAACAGAAAACTATGACCTTGAAAGTTGGGGTCGGATGAGAATAGACTTCGCCATCGTCGATTAGTGTTTCTTGTAGCCCTTCTACATAAGAAATCATAAGAGCAAGAATTGGGTTTGGCGTCAATTTGTAGCTTAGATGCTTGAAGGTAGACTTTGTGTAGCATACAGCATGACAAGCCTGGTCGATGAGCTGGCGCGTTGCAGTCACATTTGACACTTTGGAATGGAATATACCAAAAGTGAATGCAATTATGACTAGAACGTTCTAGCCAAGGGTGAAGGGCATTAATAGCCGCGATGGAGTGGGTCTGGCCCCCATGAATAGAAGGGTCTAGAATATGGCGGGTTGAAGGCATGTGATCAGTGATGAGGGTGATGCAGTCGATGCCTGGTAAAGAGACGGCTTTGCATAGGCCGAAGTGAATAGAAGCTAGTTTGGCTTCAGATAGGGTGACGGTCCCAGAAGGGATAGAAAGCAAGTGAATGAGTTGCCCATTGCACCAGATATGATAAGAAGCAATGGCTTGATAAGAGATGGAGGGAGGGACATTGCCGTATGCTATGACAATGACGTGGTTGTTGACAGAATGGATGGAAGAGAGCTCTGCATCTAATCGTCGAGAGTGGATACCGAGTTCCTTAAGACTGGACCTATTGTAATCAAAAGTTAAGAAACGATTAGCAAATGTATCAAGTAAACGATATCCAGGTTGTGAAGACTCATGAAATCGTCGGAATTTTTCGTCAAGTTTTTTGAGCAAACGGTCTGCTTCAATAATAGGACCATTGATTGAAGCAATTTCTTTAGCAGTGAAATTTTCAACTGCTCTAGGATGAGGAAGTGCCCCTTTAGAATTGTCAGCACTTAAGAGAGATAGTATGGGGTGCGACTTGTCGAGAGTCGCATAGCGGTATGAAGATCGTTTAGTGAGTTTGGAAAGATGGAAGTTGATGGGGATGAGGCCAGCGAGCACCTCAATGCCACTAGTAGGCGATGTACGAAAAGCTCCAGTAATCCACAAAGCAGCGATTCTCTGCATCTTTTGAAGACTTTTGATATTTTGCAAACATTTCACATTGGTGAAATACCATAGACAGTATCTGTATGTAGCGAGAGGAATGATACAAGAACGATATAAAAGGCATTTTTGAATAGGGGTGAGCCCTCGACTGGAGTTTCCGAGGAGGCGCATAGTGTGAACAGTAGATAAGGCTTTGGTGGACCAATATCAAACGTGTTTGTGAAACTTGAGTTGACGATCGAAGTAAAAGCCCAAGTATTGCCAATGTTCCTTGGGCTTGAGAGGGGTTTGTGAAGTGAATGGAGAGAATCCTAGGTTGATAGAAGGATTAGCGTCTCTATGAATACGGGAGAAATTGAAAAGTTTGGATTTTTCGTGTTCGAGTATAAGGCCAAAGTCGTTAAAGAGCTTGGCAAATACTCGGTATGCTTTGGCGAGGACATCATGGCAACTCTTCCACATCTCTCCTTGTCCTATAAGAAGACCATCATCCACAAACAATAAGACCGTAACGAGTCCAGCCAAATCTTGACTAGCTATGTAAAGCAATGGGGCTAAATAAAGTCCAGAGAGAATTGGAGACAGAGCGGAGCCTTGTCCTATGCCAACATTGGCGTCGAACAGGGGAGATGAATGAGAATTATAAGAATAGGTCATAGAACGATTAATCAAATAATTGGAGAAGAATTTAACAATGCAGGGAGGAAAGCCCTGTTTGCGAAGAATGTTTATCAACATAGAATGGTTGAGAGAAGGGAAAAATTGTGCGATGTCAAATGCTAAAACACTAGTATGCAGCTTTTTGTTCCATCCAGCTCAGATAAGGTGAGTAAGGTAGACGCCAGCATCTTCAGCGCTTTTTTGAATGATGCCGCCGAATTGGGAGGGGAAGATAGCGCTGAACTTGCTAGCTTCATATTGCATCCTATTAGCAAGCATTTTTTCAATGAGTTTGCCAATAGTCTTGAGTAGAACGATAGGGCGAAACGCCTTAGGGGTGTCATAAATGGGTTTGTTGGGTTTAGAGATAATGATGGAAATGGATTCTTTGAAATAGGTGGGGAAATATCCTATATCAAGGCAAGCATTAGCAAGCTTTAACAACGTATGCGATACATGTTCATTGAGACAACAAAGAGATTTAAGATGAGACCACGTGAGGTGATCCATACCTGGCGCCGACATGTTGGCACACGTTTTGAGGCTATCTTGCATTTCAAGCATCAAAAAGGAGGTCCAAGCATGGGTCGGTATATCGTCCAAGCGTTGAAGGATTTGACTATTGATGGACCTATTATGAGCCGTGTTGTAAGTACCATTAAGCACTTTCCAGAGATCATCTAGAGAATCGCAGGGGCGGTTGTTGTAGTTGATTGCCTTGGTGGGCGGCAGTTTGCGATCCTTGGTCCAGGCCATTAAGTCCCAAGGTCTTCCATTGAATTTGGCAATTTCACTGATCTTGACGTCGAAAAATTTTCGTTTTGCTATGCGAGTGGTTCTTTGGAACTCCCTCCATCTCGACTTCGTCTTTTCGCTTCTATATAGACTCAATGCACTTGCACATTCCTCATTCCACCATGGCTTGGAGCGCGAAGTGATAGTACTTATAGTCACATGTTTATCCCATGACAACTTAACAAGGGCATTAATCTGCACTGAAAACGATTCAATTTCATCTTCTGTCAAAAGATTAGAATGCCGAAGTGCTCCAAGCCCTTCAGCCAACTTGATTAAAAACTTCTTTTCTTTGTCTGATTTAGGTTTGATGGAGTGTTTAGTGATAGGGATGCTCATGGGATTGATGGGGATGGTGATACTGATGGGCGCATGGTCAGAGCGATCACAGATGTCTTCACATATGACACATTTGGAATTCTCGACTTGATTTGAGATGAAAACAAGGTCGATGACAGAAGGCTTCTTTTTGGGGTCAGAAGGATAGTGGGTGGGCATAGGGTTGGATGGTGAAACACGATCGAGGCTGAGACCAAACATGAGGTCACAGAGTTGATCGGCGAATTTAGAGCAGAAGGGGTAATTAGGGTCCCAGTCTTTGGAGCGAATATTGAAGTCTCCCCCAATGTATAAGAAGTTTGGAAGGAGATGTGTGCGATGGAGTAAGTGATTGAGAGCCGCATGTTTTGAATCAGAATATACGGACATCAAAAAGTGAGTGGTGTTGGCTTGTGATAGAGACATGATGATGATGTCGTGAGGAAGATCAACAATGTTGGTTCGGATAGAGGGGCGAAGGTATGACAACCTTCGATGAGTGTACACCATAATTCGAGGGTTTTTGGAAGTGGCGGGCATGTAAATTCAGTCGGGGTGAATGGGAGCCCCAACAACACTTTTACCTAAGGGATGATCAGTAGACGTGGTTTGTCTAATTACTTTCCAAGCAGGTTCTTGAAAGAAAATAATGTCTATATTGTCAATCAAAGTGTTAAGAACGTTTTCCATGACAGCATAAGAACATCGAACGTTAAAAGTGAGAATTCTCAAATTATTAATGGTGTGATTATTTATGACGGAATGTTGGACCCTCGTCGGTCCCGTGGTGAAGAGGTAGCTTGTTTTCGCTGAATAGTGATTTCAATATATTGAGTCCTTTGGACTCGGGCTTCTTCAGCCTTGTTGGTATGCCAGGTTTTGTTGAACCTATTGCACCAGTAAGGGCACTGCCTATTGTTAACTAGATGATCGCCTTTACAATTTAGGCATTTGAATTCATGAGGGCACGGCAATCCCACTGTGGTCGCTTTACAAGGAGGCTTAGCTTTAGGATTCACTTGGCAGCACCAGGCTGCATTACGATGATTTTTGGTCTTGTGAGGACTGCCACATTTAGCGCACTTCCATCCTTGAGATTGGCACTTAGTGGTAATATGGCCCCATTTCCAGCAATTCTGGCATTGGGAGACTCCAGGGTGTGCGTTGCATGCCCTGATAACAGCTATGTCTTTATCGAAATTAAAAGAACGGTTAGTGAGAAGTTTGGCATTCGTTCCATTCTGCAAGTCCCAAATGTCAAACCAAATGATCACCATATCAGAGTGTGGAGTCGCTCTCATGACATGTGGAGGGGAAGCAAGAGTAATGTTTTCAAAAAGGGGATTGCGATTCATGATGTATAGAACATCATCAGCCATTAGCTGATTAGATCCATCGTCGTGCCAGTCAGTTGGAGTGTAGAAATTTACACCAGTGATTTTCAGGTACGACTTGGACATAGGAACCCTAGGGACAGGGACCTTATCTTTGTCACACTGGATGGCTTTAGAAAGCCATTCATGAATAATGTCACATTCACCAGGAGTGGGAACGAGGTTAGTGGAGAAGGTGAGTCCAAACACGTCGCCAGAGCATCCTTCAGACATAGCAAGCACGCGAAGTTTTGAGTGTTGGTTAATAAGACCATGATTGATGGTCTCGAGAATGTGGTGGTGGCGTTGTAGACAGGTGATGGTCACCGTCTCAGAGTAAGGGATAAGAACTTGTTTACGAGTGGGTCCTTGTGTGGTCGCTTTGACGATGAACTTCTTCTTTTGTGGAACAGAAGTGTTGTTAGTGTTCCCACTGTTGGCATCTCCAACAGCAGCTTGATGCATAGCAGCAATATGGTCAGCAGGTAGCTTATCGCCATAGAGCTTTACGAGTTCGACCAGATCAACCACTTGTTTAGTGGCGATGGTAGAAGGGGAGGGGGCATTGGAATGGGAAGCCGCAGCATACGACTTGACCGGTTGTGGCAAAGAAGTAGAGGAAGGGTTTTTGTCACTCATCTTGGGCATGGGTGGCTTGGGTGGTGGAGGGAAAGCCGCCTTAATAGGGGGTTTTGGAGGAGTACGCTTGGGTGTTGGTTTGGCCAGAGCTGGTTTGACAGCTTGAGCCGTCTTGACACCTTCAGTTGATATCATTTCAACATCTGGGTTTTCGAGAGGTTGCGAGGAAGGAACGACTTCCTTAGCCTTGCCTTTGTCTTTGGTCTTCTTTTCGACGTATGGCGGCCTATTTGGAAAGAAAAGCCTATCCATGAGTTGTTTAAGGGTGAAGTTAGTTACACCCTTTGGGACATAACCCTCAATGATACTAGAGTCTTCGATGACGGTATGCTCCCATCCACCATCATATATAGCAGTGAGCAGATAAGCGAGCTCATCTGCAATTGCCCCACTAGGAGTGAATTTACCTTTATTGACTGGAAACAGGTGAATCCAATCTGTGCATTCTTGAAGGGTTAACGACACTTCACCAATTGTTTCCTTATATTCTTCGACCGGAGGACTACTTGGTCATAGGGGATCAACAATATTACTGCCTTGAGCAGCATTGGTTGCATCCAAATTTCCAATGTCTTGCATGTTAAGATCGTCAATGCGTGGCTGTGGCTGTTCAGGAACAGCTGCAGTAATTGAAGCGGCTCCAGTTTCTTTTTCAGAAACCGGAGGAAGAATGTCACTATGTAGAGCGCTAGCGCCAGCGCTAACAATTTCGAGAATAGCCGGGTTGAGTTTTGGAACAGGAGGTTCCGGAGTGATGCCAGCAGGGTCAAGGGCAGGGAAAGGATCGGTGTTTTCGGTCCAATCACTGGGTTGGGCGTGAGGGTTGGGTCCAGAGACATGAGGTCCCAAACGCATGGAGGGGGTGTCAAAGCTCAAGAAAGCATTTTTATCAATGATACTTTGGAGAGCAGGGAGAGGTTTGTTGCCAGTATCAGTGACATTTTCGAAATGATGCCACATTTGAGTCAGGTTAGGTTGAACTTCGTAGTCAGTAGAGTGTTGACGATGTTCATCAGGAATTGAAATAGGGGAATTGATGTTTTTTGCGGAATGGGTGCCCATTATTCTTATAGGCCTGGGAGTGAGTGTACCTTCTATGATAGAAGATTGTACATTGGGGGGAGTAGAGCGTCCCCGTTGAAGGGCTTGTTGATTGGGGGGAGGCGATTTGGTACGAGGCACCAACCCGGAATTTTGGAGAGAATGACGGACAGGTGAAGCAGACCTGGACCGATGTGAACGAGAGGCGACAGATAGCACCCTAGAACGAAGATGTCGAGACTCAGAGCGGCCTCTGACATTAGGAGGAGCTTCATCATCTGAGGACGATTCATATTCAGAGCTAGACTCATTAGCTACAGCTTCGGACATAGCTTGTTCAGTAGCTTGGACGTCGACAGCGGATGCTGTGTGCCCAGCACGTGTAGTGACAGCCCTAAGTTTGGCCCCCACACCAGAAAATCTTCCACCGCCTTTCTTATTCAGCTCTCTACTACTATCATTCATAAATTTGTGGTCGTTGTAGGTTGTCGTATTCGCAGTAAAACCACTAGAGAAATGTCAATGATGGTGGTTTGTGGGAAAGAAGGAGTTTGTGCCAAATTTGGTAGCAGGCGGATGCCTGTAACCAAGAGTCATTGGGGACACTACCATCAGTGACTATGACAGCAGTGTCAGGGGATGAGTGAGCAGAGAAGGTGCATGCATCGAGTTTCTGCGAGTGGTTTCCGAGCTCTTCAAGACTTGACCTATTAAAATCAAAGAAAGAAAAGCGATCAGAGAAATTGTCTAATAAACATAAACTGGGATAATTAGCGTTATGTAGAGGAGAAAATTTTTCTTCAACATTGAGAAGGATATCGTCAGCATCAACAAGGGGACCTTGAATAGTAGCTCTGTTACATTCGGAGAGAAAGTCTAGAGACTTAGGATGAGGAAGAGTGCCTTTGGCGTTATGAGCACTAAGAAGGGTGTGGATAGGATGAGATTTAGGAAGTGTGATGTATCGTAGGCATGCACGCTTGGTCAGTTTTTTAAGATGGAGGTGTATAGGAATGAGACCAGCAAGGGACTCGATGCCTCCAGAAGGTGAAGTACGAAATGCGCCTGTAATCCATAGAGCAGCATTTCACTGCATTTGTCGTAGAAGTTTGAGTTTGTTGACTATTGAAGTGCCAGCAAAGTACCATAAACAGCACCCATATGTGGCAAGGGGAATGATACATGAACGATATAGGAGCTGTTTTTGATAAGGAAGAAGTCCACGCGTTGAATTGCCGAGCATCTTCATCGTGCAGATGGAAGAAAGGGCTTTCATTGACCAGTAACATACATGTTCATTGAAGGTCAATTTGCGATCGAAGTAGAAACCCAAGTAACGCCAGTATTCTTGGGGTTTTAGGGGAGAGGAGGAGGTGAAAGGTGCAAAACTGAGGTCGATGGATGGATTGTCATCTCCAGGGGTTTGAGAGAAATTGTAAATTTCGGACTTGTCATGTTTCAGAAGAAGTCCGAAAGAGTCAACGAGATCAACAAGGGAGCGATAGGCTGCCTTGATTTTGTTATGGCACTCGCGCCATGATTTGTCTTGAGCTACAATAGTACCATCATCTATAAAAGACAAGAAAGAAACGAGACCAGAGTGTTTCTGACTAGCTAAAAAGAGAAGAGGGGCTAAATAAAGACCTGAAAGAATAGGAGAAAGAGCAGACCCTTGTCCTACTCCTGTGTTAAAGTCGAAGTGAGGTGATGAAAAGGAATTATACAGATATGTTGTAGATCGCCCTATCAAATAACTGGAAAAGAAAGAAACAATTTTGGATGTGAAACCTTGTTTTTTAAGAATGTCCAAAAGCATAGAATGATTAAGAGAAGGGAAAAATTGGGAAAAGTCGAAAGCTAGAACAGAAGTACATAACTTTTTATCCCAGCCAGCACGTATGAGATGAGTAAGGAAGACTCCAGCGTCTTCTGTGCTTTTTTGAATGATTTCTCCAAATTGCAAAGGAAATATCGCTTCATATTTGACCGCCTCGAATTGCATCTGTTTGGCAAGCATTTTTTCAAAAAGCTTTCCTAGGGTGTTCAACAGCACGATAGGTTGAAAGGCTTTGGGAAGATGATAAGATGGTTTATTGGGTTTAGGGATGACAACTGAAACCAATTCTTTAAAATGAGGCGGCCAATAGCCAATGGATAGGCATGCATTAGCTAGCTTGATGAAGAAGAGGGGAATGTGATCATCAACAGACAAAAGCATTTTGAGGTGGGCCCAGGAGATGTGATCAAGACTAGGCGCTGACATATTGGAGCAGCTTTTGAGGGCTTCAGTAAGTTCCAAGAGCGAGAATGGTGTCCATTTTCTCTTGGGGATATTGGGTAAGTCGTCAAGTATGCGGACGTTAATGGGCCTATTAGATGCTGAGTTGTAGGTTTGATCAAACACTTGCCAAAGGACATCAAGGGAGTGACAAGGTTTGTTGTTATGGATGATAGCTCGGGCAGGTGGGAGCTTGCGATCTTTGACCCAAGGCATGAGATCCCATGGTCGTTTATTGTCTTCCACGATTTCTTCAATTTTAGCATTGAAAAACCTTCTTTTAGCGAGCTGTACTGATTTTCGAAAGGCGTGCCAGTTGTCTTTGACGCGATCATTATGGTATTGCTGTAATGCTTCTCTACACTCATCATTCCACCATGGCTTAGAGCACATAGAAATGAAACTCATAGTGGCATGTTTTTCCCATAGCGCACTGACAAGGTCAGCAATCTGCACCGAAGCACTAAGGATATGTGCTTCAGTCAAAAGATCTACTGACAGAAGCACTGAAAGCCCTACTGCCAACTCATTAATAAAGCTATGTTCTTCATCGGAGCCTCATTTAAGACCCTTCCTCTGGATAGGAATGAATTTAGGGGAGACAGGGATTGTGATTGCAAGTGGGGCGTGATCAGATTGCAATTGGTATTCGGGGAGTATGTAGTGACCATCGACGCTGGTCTCATTAGCGATGAATATAAGATTGATCGTGGTGTTATTTTTGGAAGGATTGGCAGAGTACTGAGTGGGCAGATTGACGATTGGAATGGAACAATCAAGACCGAGATCAGTCATGATATCCATGAGGTGGGTAGCATATTTGGAATGGGTATCGCAATTAGCATCCCATTCTTTGGATCGTATGTTAAAGTCTCCTCCAATGTAGAGCATAGGGGGCAACAGGTTGACGCATTGCTGGAGATGGTCCAGTGCGAGATGTTTGTCATTGGAGTAAATGTTCATCAGGTAATGGACATGTTGGTTATATGATAGGGATAAGACAAGGATATCGCGATCGAGGTCGGTGTAAGAGTTAATGAGGGAGGGTCGTAAATATGACAAACATTTATAAACATAAGCCATAACTTGAGGTTTAATGGGGGAGGGGAGGGAAGGAGCAAGATATATCCAGTCAGGGTGGATTGGTGCTCCTATAACATGTTTGCCTAGAATTGAGTCAGTTGAGATGGTGTTTCTAACTATATTCCAGGCAGGTTCTTGAATGAAAATAATGTCAAAGTTATCAACTAGAGTAACTAAAGATGTTTCCATGACAGCATAATTACAATTGACGTTAAAAGAGAAAATTCGAAGAGAATCAAGGTTTAAATTCTTCATGAAGGAATGTTGGACCCTTGTCGGTCCCATGGAGAAGACGTAGCCTGTTTGTGCTAGATAGCGACTTCAATTCATTGAGCTCTTTGGGCTCTAGCTTTTTGGGCTTTGTTATCATGCCAAGTGTGATTGAAATGGTTATGCCAATACAGGCATTGCCTATCATTGGCTAAGTGATTGCCTTTGCAATTTATGCATTTGAATTGATGAGGACAAGGCATGCCCTCTTCAGTAGCCTCACGAGGAGGTTTCGCTTTGGGGTTAGCTTAGCAGCACCAGGCCACATTGTGATGATTCTTGGTCTTATGAGGACTGCCACACTTAGCACATTTCCATCCTTGAGATTTGCACTTAGCAGTGATGTGACCCCATTTCCAGCAATTCTGGCATTGGGAGACTCCAGGATGCATGTTGCATGCCCGGATAACAGTGACATCTTTATCAAAATTAAAGGAACGATTAGTAAGAAGTTTGGCATTGGTCCCGTTTTGCAAGTCCCAAATGTCAAACCATATAATGGCCATGTCAGAGTGTGGAGAAGCCCTCATGACTCGGAGCAGAGAGGCAAGCGTAATGCGTTCGAAAAGTGGGTTGCGGTTCATGACGTACAGAACGTCATTAGGTGTAAGTTGGTTTGAACTGTTGTCATGCCATTTAGTTGGCATGTAAAAGTTAACCCCAATAATTTTGAGGTATGATTTAGACATAGGAGCCCTAGGAATAGGGACTTTGTCTTTATCGCATTGAATAGCCTTTGAAAGCCATTCATGAATGATGTCACGTTCACCAGGAGTGGGAACAAGATTAGTAGAGAAAGCGAGACTGAATGCAGTGCCAGAGTGTCCTTCAGACATGGTGAGAACATGAAGCTTGGAATGTTGGTCAATGAGCCTGTGATTAACGGTCTCAAGAATGTGGTGGTGACATTGTAGACAATTAACAGTCACCGTTTCAGAGTAGGGTACAAGAACCTGTTTGCAAGTGGGTCCTCACATGGTTGATTTAACAACAAATTTCTTTTTCTGTGGGACAGAGGTGTTGTTAGCGTTGCCACTGTTGGCGTTTCCAACAGCGGCTTGATATATGGCAGCAATACAGTCAGCAGGCAGTTTGTTGCCGTAAAGCTTTACAAGTTCCACCAAATTGACTACTTGTTTAGTAGCGGTGGTGGAAGGGGTAGGAGCGTTAGACTGGGAAGCCACAGCATATGACTTGACCAGTTGTGAAGAGGAACCAGAAGAGGAGAGTTGAGGTTTGGGAGGCAAGCTACTCATCTTAGGTGTGGGCGGTAGTGGTGGTGGAGGAAAAGCTGCCTTGATGGGAGGCTTAGGAGGGGTGCATTTTGGAGTAGGTTTAGTTTTAACCTGTTTGACGGGCTTGATGTTTTGGATGCCTTCAGTCGATATCATTTCGACGTCCTGGTTTTCCAGAGGTTGTGAGGAAGGAACGACTTCCTTGGCTTTACCTTTGTTTTTCTTTTCGACGTATGGAGGCCTAGAAGGGAAGAAGAGCCTATCCATAAGGTGTTTCAGAGTAAAGTCAGTTACGCCTTTCGGAACATAACCCTCAATAATACTAGAATCTTCAATAATGGTGTGTTCCCAACCACCATCATATATAGCGGTGAGCAAATATGCAAGTTTGTCCACTATTGCTCCACTGGGTGTGAATTTACCTTTGTTGACTAGAAAGAGACGAATCCAGTCCCCACATTCTTGAAGCGTTAAGCATGCTTCGCTGATAGTTTCCTTGAATTCCTCAACTGGAGGACTTCTAGGGAGTAAGGGATCGATAATGTTACTGCCTTGAGCAGCATTAGTCAAACCAGTATTTTCAGTGTCAACATCACACATAGAAGTGTCGTTGTTAGAAGCGGAAAGTAAATCGGGCACTCCTGATTTATCTTCCGGTGAATCAGGGAACAGAGAGGCAGGTAAATCAGGCACTCCTGATTTGCCTGAGAAAACAGTGGCAGCATTAGCAGTTGAAATGCTAGCATCGGTGTCAGGGTTAAGTTGGCTAATAATAGCTGGGTTCAGTTTGGGAACATAAGGTTCTGGTGTGACACCAGCTGGGTCAAGGGCAGGGAAGATGTCAGTGTCATCAGCCCAGTTGCTGAGGATAGTGGGAGGGTTGGGACCAGAGACATGGGGTCCTAGAACTATAGAAGATGTGTTAAAGTCCATGGGATAAAGAAAAGCAGCCTTGTCAACAAGACTTTGGACACTAGGAAGGGGTTTGTTGTCGGTAATATTTTCAAAATGCGACCACATTTGAGTTGGCATGGGTTGGACTTCGAAGTCGGTAGAATGTTGTCGATGTCCAGTAGGGATCGACACAGGAGAGGACAAAGAGTGTGTACCCATAATCCTGATGGGTCTGGGAGTAAGTGTCCCTTTGACAATGGAAGGTTGAGACTTAGTCGGAGTAGTGCGTCCTTGTTGAAGGGCATGTTGATTGGGAGGGGACGACATTGTACGAGGTGCAAGCTCCTTGGTTTGATGAAGGACTGGTGATGCAGACCTATTAGAGGCCCTAGAAATGGACCGATGTTTCGAGGCAACAGATGGCGCCCTAGAGAAACGGCGAGAATCAGAGCGACCTCTGATATTAGGAGGAGATTTGTCATCAGAAGACGATTCATATTCAGAAGAGGACTCATCAGCAACAGCTTTGTCCATAACTTGTTTGGTGGCTTGGACATCAATGGCAGAGGCCATATGTCCAGCACGTGTCATAATGTCCTTGAGCACAGCTCTAGGACCACTACTAAAAAATCTTCCACTGCCTTTCTTCTGCTCTCTGCTACTATCACCCATAATTTTGTATATTCGTAGGTTGTTGTGCTTGTAGTAAAACCACTAGAGAAATATCGATGATGGTGGTTCATGGGAAAGAAGGGTTGAGAGGTTTTCTTTGTCAGATATATATTGGCAAAGTGATTGCCACTACAGATGTAGTATCTGACTATAGGTCTAGATATGTTTCCACCAGTCCTATCTGATAGTTTATTCCCACTTACAGGTCTCAAATTATTCTTTGGCCTAAAGGGACCTGATAGTTTCCTATTATCATTACCTCTAAACTATGCATTAGAGGGTCTAGAGAAATGAATTTCTCTTGAAGAGATTTTGTTTCTTCTATTAGCTACATTTTGAGGGACAAAAGCTGAAAGCTTTTTGTTGTTCTCTCTAGGTAAAAATGGTCAAGCATTTTTTATTAGTGGCTCAACAGATCGCTTATCTGTGGTTAGCACTCTTTGATAAAATATTGCAGTTTTTCACCTATTCTCATAGGATACTGTATATGATATGAAATCTTCTAATGAGTTGACCTCAGAAGTCAACCTATGGTTGAAAAGTAAATTAGTATGCATGTTATTGGGTATTTCTTCCAGGAATACCTCTATCAATGTATAGTCATCAGAGTACATAGTCATATACTGTACACTGTCCATTATAGCATCATAGTATCCCTGTATGCCTATATGAGATTCATATTAGACTTATTTTAGTCCTTTATGAGTATTGTGCATAACAGTGAGTAAAATGAAGCAGTTATACAGAGTGCAGACTGCTTCTTTGAAAGTCCAATCAAGCTTTGTTTAATTAACATTGATGACAAATCATGTAAACATTATTTTAGCTTTGCCAGCTAAGTGATAAGATAATGTCAATAATTGCAGACAGTTCCTGCCTTGGCCTGGACCACCTATACCTTTTAGAGCAAGGTCAACATAGATTGCAGAGATAAAGTTCTCCAGATTATTGAATTTTGAACTCCCTTTATAAGACTTGATAGCCTCATTGCTTAGGAGTTTGTTGTTTGACAGTTTGAAGTCTGTTGGAAAATCAAATGGTTGCAAGAGATACTCTCACACAATCAAGCAAAGTTATTCATGTATCAAGGAATTATGTGCCTTAATCATGTCAGCTATCCCAGGTGAAGCCACTTAAGCAGGTAGTTCACTAATGAGGAAGTATCCCTGTTTCTTCCTACTCAGGTTAGGATTAATGGGTGTAAATATAAGCAGATCAGATCTTGCTTGACTTTTTGCAGGTATGACTGGTAGCAGTCTGTCTACCAGCAATTGCCATGCTGGTGTCACTGACCTGCATATAGATGTCTTATCTTTTGGGTCAGTGGCCTGAACAGACTCAGGATCATACCCAATCCACTAATATGGCTTAGTATTATTGAATTTAATCTCTTGGTCAGAGATTGATGAGCTTTCTTTTGTGCATATATCCTCATTATATATGCATTGATAACCTACTCTGTCATTGAACTTGTGTCTGTACTCACAATGATAAGCTACATTGACATATGGATTAAGAGACATTAGAGAGATTATGCAAGGTCAATCATTTTCCTCATGTGAATCTTTATCTGAGTCATCAGTGTCTTCAAGGACAAATCTAGCAGAGTGCTTAGTAGTACTCTGTAGGGGATTGTTAGCAGGAGCAGAGAGATTAGACAGTTGGTCAGTCTTGCTATTGTAAGATGTGAGAGTATTATTGATAATAGCAAGTATTCATTTCTGAGTGAGTAGTTGATCACAATATTGTTCAGAAGATTCATCTTCTGAATGTCCTTGGAAGAGCTCTTTCAATGCTCTTCTATTAAACACCTCTTCTTTGGCTATTGAATTTGAAGGTTCAACAGTGGGCACTCAAGCATATGGAGTATCTTCTGTATGATTGCTACCTTGGTTCTCAGTTAGTAGATCATCCTCAAATATAGATTCAAGAGCTCCTGAGTCCTCTTGCAGCTTGTAGTTTGGTAAAAACTGAACTTTCTATACAGTTAGCACATACTCATGAAATCCATGAGTAAGCATCCTATGGTACACCTTGTTCATAGATATAAGTAGTTATAATTCAGAGACATAGTTCTCTCATACACTGAAGTAAGAACTAATCAATTTTTGGAGATTACAAATTACAGTAAATTTATATATAGACTAGTTCATCCTACCTTCAGTCTCCATGGTCTCTCTGTAGATTTCAGCAGCAAGCTCTTCCAAGTATGAAACCAAATCCCCTCTCTTGTTAGCAGAGAGTTTGTGTCTAGCAAATA
>KQ962132.1:5741-50522 GCA_001563735.1 Leucoagaricus sp. SymC.cos | reverse complement strand
GCCACTCAAGCTCTTCAAGCATCGGCAACAGACAGCCTTGACCAGCACAGTGCAATTTCAAAGCCTCGTAGACGAGAATCGGCAGGTCTTCATCTTCAGGTCTAGAGAACCTTCGTACTCGAAGAGAGTATTTTTCTAACACTTCGACATCGGACGGTGTTATCTCTCGTTTAGGAATATAGCCAAGAGAACTAACTGGAAATGTAAACGTGAGGAACAGATTCGTACCAGTTCATTGAAGTCGGTTATGCGCCATAAGTCCTATTGCGTGCACCGAATCAGGGTTTCGGTGCCATGGACATGGTACCAAAGATTGTCTAGAGCCGGTCCACTCCAGGCCTCGCAGGTACGAGCGAGGGACGCGAACTATAGGTGTAGCTGAGTCAGCTTGAGTCTTTTTATAACTAAAATAGGTCTTTTCTAAATAGTCAGGACCCTGCCCAGAACTCAATTTAATTGCTCTGTCCCTGAGTAATATGGTATGAAATTCAATTGATGTGCTATAGCTGACTATGACTCAAAAACAGGATTTGCTGATGTATCGACGTCTGATCGTCAACCGTGATGACTGCGAAGTAACATGGCCCATCGTTTGGCTGACTACACTCACGTTCCTCGACCGTGCACTATAGAAACATCTGAAAACAGAGCATTTGACCCTTATGACATACGGCGTTTACAGAGGGAGGGTAATTAAATCGGTCCTCACCCATGAACGGCATGCCTTTCCGGGCCGCGAATGGTTTCGTGACTCTCACCAGAAGAGATGCGTGGTTTGTGCGCTAATCCGTTGCGACTACTCCCATGCCCTGGCACACTTAAACGTGTTCTTCACCGGAGAGATATCTCCACTGCGCAGCCCTCTTCTCTGTATCTGTCATGCTCTCAAATCAATTTAGAAGAGTTTGCGCTCTCTTTCTCTCGCTGGCTGCGGTGACCGCAGCTGATAATCTGGATATTCGTTTGCCCATAGGTACATTTCGAGGATCGTCTGCTCAAGGATCTGGCGTGGAGACATGGCTCGGGATACCTTTTGCTCAACCTCCTGTTGGGAACTTGCGATTCAGAGCGCCTGTGCCTATCACTCAGCGTTCTGACGCACTCAGGAACGCGACTACCTTCGGTAACGCGTGTCCTCAAAGACCAGGAGACCTTGGTGCACCTATGAGCGAGGACTGTCTTTATCTGAATGTAAGGCCTGAAATCTCTTTCATGCACTGGCAGGGCTACTCTTGAATGCTTCATTTGTAGATCTACCGCCCTGAGGGAACTGGAACGAAGACGAAGCTGCCTGTCCTTTTCTGGATCCACGTGTGTTTCCATCCTCTTCCTACTGGTTTTTTTTCACTAAAGCTCTATCTAATGAAAGGGAGGCGCATATACTAATGGGTATGTGGCTTATAATTGATGGAATCAATATACTTTGCCGACGCTATGTAAACAGGGCAGCATCAGAATTTGACGGAACATGTAAGATCGGTTGCCTTGTTCTATCTGCCTGAGAATGTGTTCACAACATTTGGTGATCAACAGTCTTAGTCCGGAGGAGCGTGGAGATTGGGAAGCCTATAATTTTCGTCTCGACGTAAGATGATCGACTGTACACATCCAGTGTTGTGGCTGATACTTTCTCAGTAATTATCGAGTTAACACATTCGGTTTTGTTTGTCCCCAACTTTGCTTCCCCGAAAGCTGGATTAATATGATAGTCTGTCAGCTTTCTAGTGCGCATCAGCCACCTCAAGATTTGAATGCTGGCCTTCTTGACCAACGCATGGCGCTCAACTTCGTTCAAGACAACATCGCAACTTTTGGAGGTGACCCTAGCAAGGTAGGCTCTCCCTCTCTCTCGTGTTTGCGCTATTTTTGAGAAATCGTGGAAACAGGTCACTATATGGGGCCAAGTAGGTTGATCCGTCATATCTGCACTATTTCCCTTCTGACCGAGATATTTCTGGCAGTCGGCTGGAGCTGGAAGTGCCATGGCCCATTTTATCTATCCGACAGAGCGACGACTTTTCCGAGCTGGGATAGGTGAATCAGCTACTGGTCCATTGTGCGCTAATTCTGCTGGCATCTAGAATGAGGTTTCTGACTGCTCTGTAATCTAGCAAGAGCTCTCCTCCGGCCTCAACGTACGATAGACCCGGCCTTCCGTTCAATCGTTTACTCATACAGACGGGTTGCGCGGAAGATGAAAGCCCCGTTGATTGCCTTCGCGCTGTGCCATTCGAGGTGTGCACATTCGTGAGGATGCAGTCGGAGTCAGTCTAACTTCTCAAATCTAGACTCTTTTGAATATCAGCAATGTGATGATTTCATCCACCCTCAATGGTCAATTATGGCAACCTTCTGTTGGGCCACCGGGAAGCATGATCACAGAAGAGGCCTCGAGTAAAATTATTAGGGGTGACTTCCTCCACCTCCCATGGCTGGGAGGCACCAACGTAAGTTTACTTCGCCGTCTCTGAATTAATTAGGATTGGAAGATTGAACTCCCTTCAGGTCAACGAAGGAAACGGCTTTAGTAACTCACTCCGAAATCTACGACTGATGGGTCAAGCGCAGGCCACTGCGTTTGACAACTTCATCCGCAACCTTGTCATCGACAATACTACACTCACTCAGGATGTGTTGAGCAGATTTGAAGCTCTCTTCCCCGAGGGTGATACTACTTTGGGAGCACCGTTTAATACCGGTGATTCTTTGTTTGATTGCTCAAGGATCTGGCGTGGAGACATGGCTCGGGATACCTTTTGCTCAACCTCCTGTTGGGAACTTGCGATTCAGAGCGCCTGTGTCTGTCACTCAGCGTTCTGACGCACTCAGGAACGCGACTACCTTCGGCAATTGTTCAGATGTTCCTTTCTCCGAGGCGGTTGTTCTTTGAGCATGGTTCCTCACGTCAGCCCATGTTCGCGTACTACTTCAGGGAATTTATCCCTGGTAACGATCCGACGCTTGGAGGTGAGTTTCTTTCCTTAGCCAGAGCAGTCGCGTAGCAATTGACTGCGAGGTCGTCAGTGGCTCATGCTTCGGAATTGCCTCTGATCTTCGATTCCCCGCCGCTTTTCCCATCCGTTGAGGGGGGATTCAGCAATCAACTGAAGTTGAAAGGGAGGCGCATATACTAATGGGTATGTGGCTTATAATTGATGGAATAAATATACTTTGTGGATTTCTGGATCAACTTTGTTAGTGATTTAAACCCAGGGGGTGCGTTATCTGTTAAATGACTTGTTTTCCTTCGCGGCCCTGACACGTAATGATGATATCGATTATAAAGGCAGTTGGCCTCAGTACGACAATGGGAGCAAGAATTTATTCGTTTGCCCATAGGTACATTTCGAGGATCGTCTGCTCAAGGATCTGACGTGGAGACATGGCTCGGGATACCTTTTGCTCAGCCTCCTGTTGGGAACTTGCGATTCAGAGCGCCTGTGCCTGTCACTCAGCGTTCTGACGCACTCAGGAACGCGACTACCTTCGGTAACGCGTGTCCTCAAAGACCAGGAGACCTTGGTGCACCTATGAGCGAGGACTGTCTTTATCTGAATGTAAGGCCTGAAATCTCTTTCATGCACCGGCAGGGCTACTCTTGAATGCTTCATTTGTAGATCTACCGCCCTGAGGGAACTGGAACGAAGACGAAGCTGCCTGTCCTTTTCTGGATCCACGTGTGTTTCCGTCCTCTTCCTACTGGTTTTTTTTTCCACTAAAGCTCTATCTAATGAAAGGGAGGCGCATATACTAATGGGTATGTGGCTTATAATTGATGGAATAAATATACTTTGCCGACGTTATGTAAACAGGGCAGCATCAGAATTTGACGGAACATGTAAGATCGGTTGCCTTGTTCTATCTGCCTGAGAATGTGTTCACAACATTTGGTGATCAACAGTCTTAGTCCGGAGGAGCGTGGAGATTGGGAAGCCTATAATTTTCGTCTCGACGTAAGATGATCGACTGTACACATCCAGTGTTGTGGCTGATACTTTCTCAGTAACTATCGAGTTAACACATTCGGTTTTGTTTGTTCCCAACTCTCTTGCTTCCTCGAAAGCTGGATTAATATCATAGCCTGCTAGCTTTCTAGTGCGCATCAGCCACCTCAAGATTTGAATGCTGGCCTTCTTGACCAACGCATGTCGCTCAACTTCGTTCAAGACAACATCGCAACCTTTGGAGGTGACCCTAGCAAGGTAGGCTCTCCCTCTCTCTCGTGTTTGCACTATTTTTGAGAAATCGTGGAACTAGGTCACTATATGGGGCCAAGTGGGTTGATCCGTCATGTGAAAGGGAGGCGCATATACTAATGGGTATGTGGCTTATAATTGATGGAATCAATATACTTTGCCGACGCTATGTAAACAGGGCAGCATCAGAATTTGACGGAACATGTAAGATCGGTTGCCTTGTTCTATCTGCCTGAGAATGTGTTCACAACATTTGGTGATCAACAGTCTTAGT
The DNA here is from genome assembly GCA_001563735.1 of Leucoagaricus sp. SymC.cos. Taxonomy (NCBI): domain Eukaryota; kingdom Fungi; phylum Basidiomycota; class Agaricomycetes; order Agaricales; family Agaricaceae; genus Leucoagaricus; species Leucoagaricus sp. SymC.cos. The sequence goes on along the minus strand of KQ962132.1, from coordinate 46,052 downwards.
CCGGAGGAGCGTGGAGATTGGGAAGCCTATAATTTTCGTCTCGACGTAAGATGATCGACTGTACACATCCAGTGTTGTGGCTGATACTTTCTCAGTAATTATCGAGTTAACACATTCGGTTTTGTTTGTCCCCAACTTTGCTTCCCCGAAAGCTGGATTAATATGATAGTCTGTCAGCTTTCTAGTGCGCATCAGCCACCTCAAGATTTGAATGCTGGCCTTCTTGACCAACGCATGGCGCTCAACTTCGTTCAAGACAACATCGCAACTTTTGGAGGTGACCCTAGCAAGGTAGGCTCTCCCTCTCTCTCGTGTTTGCGCTATTTTTGAGAAATCGTGGAAACAGGTCACTATATGGGGCCAAGTAGGTTGATCCGTCATATCTGCACTATTTCCCTTCTGACCGAGATATTTCTGGCAGTCGGCTGGAGCTGGAAGTGCCATGGCCCATTTTATCTATCCGACAGAGCGACGACTTTTCCGAGCTGGGATAGGTGAATCAGCTACTGGTCCATTGTGCGCTAATTCTGCTGGCATCTAGAATGAGGTTTCTGACTGCTCTGTAATCTAGCAAGAGCTCTCCTCCGGCCTCAACGTACGATAGACCCGGCCTTCCGTTCAATCGTTTACTCATACAGACGGGTTGCGCGGAAGATGAAAGCCCCGTTGATTGCCTTCGCGCTGTGCCATTCGAGGTGTGCACATTCGTGAGGATGCAGTCGGAGTCTGTCTAACTTCTCAAATCTAGACTCTTTTGAATATCAGCAATGTGATGATTTCATCCACCCTCAATGGTCAATTATGGCAACCTTCTGTTGGGCCACCGGGAAGCATGATCACAGAAGAGGCCTCGAGTAAAATTATTAGGGGTGACTTCCTCCACCTCCCATGGCTGGGAGGCACCAACGTAAGTTTACTTCGCCGTCTCTGAATCAATTAGGATTGGAAGATTGAACTCCCTTCAGGTCAACGAAGGAAACGGCTTTAGTAACTCACTCCGAAATCTACGACTGATGGGTCAAGCGCAGGCCACTGCGTTTGACAACTTCATCCGCAACCTTGTCATCGACAATACTACACTCACTCAGGATGTGTTGAGCAGATTTGAAGCTCTCTTCCCCGAGGGTGATACTACTTTGGGAGCACCGTTTAATACCGGTGATTCTTTGTTTGATAGGGGCGCAGCGTGGTATACCGTTCAGATGTTCCTTTCTCCGAGGCGGTTGTTCTTTGAGCATGGTTCCTCACGTCAGCCCATGTTCGCGTACTACTTGAGGGAATTTATTCCTGGTAACGACCCGACGCTTGGAGGTGAGTTCCTTTCCTTAGCCAGAGCAGTCGCGTAGCGATTGATTGCGAGGTTGTCAGTGACTCATGCTTCGGAATCGCCCCTGTTCTTCGGTTCCCCGCCACTTTTCCCATCCATTGAGGAGGAATTCAGTAATCAGCTGAAGGATTTCTGGATCAACTTTGTCAGTGATTTAAAACCAGGGGGTGCGTTATCTGTCAAATGACTGGTTTTCCTTCGCGGCCCTGATACATGACGATGATCGTTAATTATAAAGGCGGTTGGCCTCAGTACGACAATAGGAGCAAGAATGTCATGCAACTCAAACGAGACAATGTCACTCACATTCCTGATGGTGAGGCAGTTCTCCAATCCGACCGAAAGTGGACACGAGAATTGATCATTTGTGCTAAGATTGGGACACCGAGAAGACAGACTTCAGTAATACCGAACGAGTGCTCCACGAATTCCAAAAATAAGGGTCTTCGAAGGTTTGAGATGCCGCTAGGCAGATGACTGATTCAAAACTGGTAGCGGATAATGAAGTAGCAACTTAACACGAGTAGAAGAAACCTGAGCTTGAATGTTACGTCTTCACCAAAATGATGATCTTCCATACCTGCCCTGTTCCTGTCTTGAACCCTTTTACCTGGATGACAGCACCTGCCGAACGTAATCCCATTGATCTATGGAAGATTCAAAATACCAGCTGCAAGTGAAACCTGCGCCCAACGAGAAATCCCGAAGATTTGGGAAGAGCTTTGAGAGAAAGGTGGCAACAAACACCTCATGCCAGATAGGGGAGTTGATGGTTAGACAGAGAGTTTGAAGCGAACGATTTTGCGCGTCATTGACTTTCTCTGGATGCGCTGTCAGGTCCTCGTGGACGGCCAGATCAGCTGCATCCAGCTCAAGTTGGAGCTCATGCAGATTCGTCTTTGCTTCCCCGAAAGCTGGATTAATATGATAGTCTGTCAGCTTTCTAGTGCGCATCAGCCACCTCAAGATTTGAATGCTGGCCTTCTTGACCAACGCATGGCGCTCAACTTCGTTCAAGACAACATCGCAACTTTTGGAGGTGACCCTAGCAAGGTAGGCTCTCCCTCTCTCTCGTGTTTGCGCTATTTTTGAGAAATCGTGGAAACAGGTCACTATATGGGGCCAAGTAGGTTGATCCGTCATATCTGCACTATTTCCCTTCTGACCGAGATATTTCTGGCAGTCGGCTGGAGCTGGAAGTGCCATGGCCCATTTTATCTATCCGACAGAGCGACGACTTTTCCGAGCTGGGATAGGTGAATCAGCTACTGGTCCATTGTGCGCTAATTCTGCTGGCATCTAGAATGAGGTTTCTGACTGCTCTGTAATCTAGCAAGAGCTCTCCTCCGGCCTCAACGTACGATAGACCCGGCCTTCCGTTCAATCGTTTACTCATACAGACGGGTTGCACGGAAGATGAAAGCCCCGTTGATTGCCTTCGCGCTGTGCCATTCGAGGTGTGCACATTCGTGAGGATGCAGTCGGAGTCAGTCTAACTTCTCAAATCTAGACTCTTTTGAATATCAGCAATGTGATGATTTCATCCACCCTCAATGGTCAATTATGGCAACCTTCTGTTGGGCCACCGGGAAGCATGATCACAGAAGAGGCCTCGAGTAAAATTATTAGGGGTGACTTCCTCCACCTCCCATGGCTGGGAGGCACCAACGTAAGTTTACTTCGCCGTCTCTGAATTAATTAGGATTGGAAGATTGAACTCCCTTCAGGTCAACGAAGGAAACGGCTTTAGTAACTCACTCCGAAATCTACGACTGATGGGTCAAGCGCAGGCCACTGCGTTTGACAACTTCATCCGCAACCTTGTCATCGACAATACTACACTCACTCAGGATGTGTTGAGCAGATTTGAAGCTCTCTTCCCCGAGGGTGATACTACTTTGGGAGCACCGTTTAATACCGGTGATTCTTTGTTTGATAGGGGCGCAGCGTGGTATACCGTTCAGATGTTCCTTTCTCCGAGGCGGTTGTTCTTTGAGCATGGTTCCTCACGTCAACCCATGTTCGCGTACTACTTCAGGGAATTTATCCCTGGTAACGACCCGACGCTTGGAGGTGAGTTTCTTTCCTTAGCCAGAGCAGTCGCGTAGCAATTGACTGCGAGGTCGTCAGTGGCTCATGCTTCGGAATTGCCTCTGATCTTCGATTCCCTGCCGCTTTTCCCATCCGTTGAGGGGGGATTCAGCAATCAACTGAAGGATTTCTGGATCAACTTTGTTAGTGATTTAAACCCAGGGGGTGCGTTATTTGTTAAACGACTTGTTTTCCTTTGCGTCCCTGACACATAATGATGATATCGATTATAAAGGCAGTTGGCCTCAGTACGACAATAGGAGCAAGAATGTCATGCAACTCAAACGAGACAATGTCACTCACATTCCTGATGGTGAGGCAGTTCTCCAATCCGACCGAAAGTGGACACGAGAATTGATCATTTGTGCTAAGATTGGGACACCGAGAAGACAGACTTCAGTAATACCGAACGAGTGCTCCACGAATTCCAAAAATAAGGGTCTTCGAAGGTTTGAGATGTCGCTGGGCAGATGACTGATTCAAAACTGGTAGCGGATAATGAAGTAGCAACTTAACACGAGTAGAAGAAACCTGAGCTTGAATGTTACGTCTTCACCAAAATGATGATCTTCCATACCTGCCCTGTTCCTGTCTTGAACCCTTTTACCTGGATGACAGCACCTGCCGAACGTAATCCCATTGATCTATGGAAGATTCAAAATACCAGCTGCAAGTGAAACCTGCGCCCAACGAGAAATCCCGAAGATTTGGGAAGAGCTTTGAGAGAAAGGTGGCAACAAACACCTCATGCCAGATAGGGGAGTTGATGGTTAGACAGAGAGTTTGAAGCGAACGATTTTGCGCGTCATTGACTTTCTCTGGATGCGCTGTCAGGTCCTCGTGGACAGCCAGATCAGCTGCATCCAGCTCAAGCTGGAGCTCATGCAGATTCGGCCATCCACGGGCAAATGAAATGAGATCGGCTAGCGTGATGGTAAAGGGATGGAACGAGAGAATGCTGAAGGACTCGAGGAATGGCCAAGAAGATGTCATCTGGCCGATTTGGTCTTCAGATAGACCGTCGAACCACGCGGTGTTAAAGAAGACTCGTTTGAGGCCGGAACAGTCAAGGAAGGGTTCAATCATGCCGGAGAATGTGAACAAATTATCATATAGAAGTCGGAGTTGAAGGCTCTCCAGGATTTTTGCGTTGCACATACGAGGTAGTAGGTAAAGGAAAGGTCCGATTGGAGAAGAATCGTTGGTCAATGGTTCGGTCCAATTTAACTTCAATCGACGAAGGTTTTCAAAGCGACAGGAGGTAAACAGTTCAGTCAAGGGGACGACAGAGCTTATGCCGGAGATACAAAGGACCTCAAGCAACGGAATGTGTTGGAAATCGGCTGGAGTTAAGGACTGTGTGAACTGTTGGAGAGCCAGAACAATGAGTTCTGGGTCATCATTGTCTCTTAACGTGTGAGATGGCAAAGAAATCTTGAAACTTCGCAGGTTTGGCATGGCTGCAATGCAACGAAGACAGTCAACGGGAGCAGAATCAATCTCCAACTCGGAAAGGTCCTGCAAGGGCACGAGTGCGTCCAGTAGCTTGGAATGCGTCAGCTCCAGGGAAAAAATGCTGGAAACGCCAAGACCAGTTGGGTGAGGTTTTTGTGGAGTTTTGCTGGCATACTTGAAGGCAGCCGCAGGAGATTCGTGGAACTCCCAGGTTCGATAATCAGGCCTAGTCTCTTCAGCCCGTCACAGAGGAAGAGTTGAATACAGGGAAAAGCGCTCTTCACTTGGAGTGGCCACTCGAGCCCCTCAAGCTTTGGCAACAGACAACCTTGACTGGGGCAGAGCATTTTCAGAGTAGCGTCGTAAACGGGAATCGGTATAGTTTCATATTTGGACACTGAGAACTTCCGTACTCGAGAAGAGTATCTACGGAATATTTCCACATCAGAAGATGTTATCTCTCGTTTAATGACCTAGTCAAGAGAAATAAGTGGAAGAGTGAACATGCTGAGGGAGAGGTCCGCACCAGTTCGTTGGAATTGCCTTTGCGCCACAGGTCCCGAGGCATACATCGAATTAGAGTTTCAGTCCCCTCAACATGATACCAGAGGTTGTCTAAAGCTGGTCCACTCCAGGCCTTGCAGATACGGGCGAGGGATACGAGTGTTGCTTTATTCCTTACAGCAGACGGAGGTTCGCGACGGAATTCTTGGCAAATGAGATCAATGATTTCAGTTGGAAGAAGTAGAGGGTGGCGCATCTTGCGTTGCCTGGTTGGTCCTGAATGAGCTCGAACCGTGGTCATCTCAGCTTTCTGAGATCCTTCAGTCGGGTGAAGAGATGAGAGGAATCTAGTCAACGCGTTTCATTGTTTCAAGTTCCAAATTTTAACAACCATCATGCCATCAACTCTTAGAAACTAACAAAAACAAATACCCACAACTCACGATAGGAATACTAGTATACAGCCGATAATTGTCACTGTGTCTATCTCCTTCCTCAGCCTACGTTTCCGCATAACCGTACGAAAAGCTCAAAATGCCACCGAGAGAACTCACCCGAGCCCAACTCTCCTCAAAACTCTCCTACCAAGCACACGTACCCGCCTTCCTCCAAAAATTCCAAAACCGTATGGCGGGCATACCTGATCCGCCCGAAGACGAAGACGAACCTCAATATGAGGACGATGAGTTTGAATACGTGGGAGGAGGACGTCCACCTATACCTAAACGCCCTCCAATTCCGAAGAGACCGGCTTCTCAGCCTGGAAGTGCTGATGAACGAGAGGATGATGAAGATAGAGACGAAGAGGGTGATGAGAAGCCGCAGGTTGTTGTTTTGAGAGAGGGTAAACATTTAAGTGAGAGGGAGGTTGAGAATATTAAACGGAAAGGTGTGTTTGGCTTGCTCTACGAGACTAGATACCCACGAGCTGATCTTCATTAGAAAAGGGGCTACCACCGCTTCCCGAGCCTAAGGATGACATGGAACGTGACGCCGTTGAAAATAAAACACCCAAGAAATTGAAGGATAAAGACGACCCTAAATCCTCGTCTTCCAAACCCAAAGGACTCTCCTTTTCCTCTGGCAAAACCACGACGAAAGTGTCCAACAAACGCAAAGCTATCTCTCAACCAGACTCTGACTCTGAGAACGACCTCGCAAGTCAAATGGGTATCAAAAAGCTGAGTTCCACTTCTGAAGCCAAACGAAAGCCAAACGACAAAGAGAAGAGCAAGGACAAGGCAAAAAAGAAACCGAAGAAGGAAAGTAAGACGCTGCTTTCGTTTGGTGATGACGCGTAGGCACCGATGGTTCCACGCATAGTTTTTCCGTGAAGTCACCGCGGCCATGTGTGTATTTGAGTTGCTCTGTTTCTCAAATCACGTCTGCTCACTTATTTCGAAAGATTCAGATCGATCGAGCACACCCTGCCGAGCCCCTCGAGTCTGGAGGCTGTCTTCATCACTTCGTGCGGAGCAATAGTTGTGTCAGGAGTTCGAACCTCAATTGCTGGAGGCTCACATTTGGGGACGTTCCTACTGCTCACGCTCTTACCCTTCTCTATTGCGAGCAAGCGACGTCAATGGTTACTGAGCAGAGACCATAATCCTCGATGTTATTCAAGTGCTGTCAGTATGACTACCTATGAAGTTCGTTCGTTGGGTTATAATCGTTCATGTGTAACCCAGATGTTCTAAAATACACCAATGTTATAAAGCAAGTCCACTGGTAAGAGTCCGATGCAATTGATGAAGCAAAATACAAATCCGTGTGTCAGCTAATTGGAATATTATGTTCCCATAGAAATCATCGGATGCGAAACCTATGATGTTTTTGAAGAGGTCGATAGTGACGTCTTTTTCTTCCCGCTCCCGAAGAGGGACAAGCCTTTCCGACTCTTTTGGGGAGACGAACTCAAACCATTCGCATTGGTTGCAGTCGTGTGTCCAGTAGTAGGGGCATTCAGTGCCCCCGGCATTGAAATCGAATCAGCACTGGCATTTGGATCCGTTGTAACAGTTTCCCCAGCAGCTATCCCTGCACCAGGTTTAACCTGTTCCACATCCTTTTCACTAAGCCTGTTCCTCTGGAACCAAGTCCATTCTCTCCTTCCACTCCTCCCATTCCCAGCTGTCTGCCCATTCGTCGGTGGATTCTGCTTCAAATACTCCTCACCCCTAATTCTCAGAAACTCTTCAAAAAGCGCCGCATTGCGACTATTCGCCTTATACGCCGCAGCGATGACATCTCCAACGACTGGAACGAAGCCCACGCCAGTGCTCACGAGATTGTGAGCCATCATTCTTTGAACGAGCCAAGGTGGAATATCGGCTTGTTTCGCTTTACGAATGACGAGGTAGTAGTTTAGGGACATGTTTGTGACGTCCCCTACTACTGGGATGATACCGATGAAGAAGGTCCAACCGAAGCGAAAACCGCAGATGTGGAAGCCTTTATCGAGGTGGTGTGCTCGTCTTTGGACGGATTTGAGGATACGAGCGTCTCGTTTCGAAAGACCTGGTGGAAGAGGACGCTAAAACTGGGTTCAGACTATAATACTTTTGACGACTCTTCCCAATGCGTACCTGTCTCCGTTTCGTCTGTCCATTCTCGTTCATATAAGATTCGTATAGAGGGTCCGGAGGGGCATACTGCTCCAAATGTTTTTCAAAGAATCTTTTGCCCGCTTTTCCGATCAATTGCTCCATGGACGTTCAGAGCAAGCAAATGTATCAAGAGCGCAACTACAGCCTACAGAAGAGAACCAAGGAGGGGAAGAGTAAACGAGGGTACGAAGGTAGCTATAAACATGCACGATGAGGAACACCTTTTGTACGTTCTCCGCTGAGCTATAGCCACACTTGTGGAGGGGTTCCAGCGACGTCATCGATCGCGGAGGCTGACCAAATCCATGATCACGGGCTGCGCCGCTTCAAAATCAATTCCGTTGATCCGGTGGCTGTGTTCTATTGAAATTTCCAAGGGCTGTGATAAATGCATGGCTTTCACGGAAGACAGAAAAACACGCAGAAGTCGCTGGCTGGTGAGTACAAAGTCTAGATTAGATGGATTATTAGGTATCCGATGTCCCGGCAGAAACTCTCGTCGATCTCTTTGAAATTAGACTTCAGCATAGCATCTCTAGTCATCCCCGAGTGGAGTAGATTCTGCAGAGTGTTATGTTGGCTCAATGGGCTAAGTGTGGGAATCATAGAATCGAGTATTTATTGTGTAAAGGATGTATTGCATTTCTTACCTTCTACCTTCACGTAGTCGTGTCCGCCAGTCTATGGTGTATCCCTTATTCCTCACGGTTAGAGACAAATGGGCCCTGCACCCCTAGCGAGTGTACTTGCAACACAGTTATCCGGGGAGGACGGTCGTAGCAAGTGACACCAGTAAATAGTAGGTAACATGCGCATGAAGGCATCTGTTGTAAACTTGTAAAAACACTACTAGCTGGATTATCTTCAGGCTTTAATCACAGCGCTTGTTGAACGACCCAGTCGGCAATATGTCTGCATTTCGACCGAACGACAGTTCCTTGGTCGGGTCGATAAGTAGGCCATAAATCCATCTATCTCCTCATCTACAACTATTCTTCTCTCAGGCCAACATCCGAGTCGGGGACCTCAACTTAGTCCCGAAGAACTACAGTGCAACTCTCAATCTCCCAATGCCACCGTCTTCTGTCAAGATCGACAATGACCCAACGACCCCGCCTTCAAATTAATCTAACAAGCGAACATGACCGCACCTTTGACAACGCATTGTCAAGATGTCGACGACAAGGACTTCACGGAAGGTGGAACGACGTCAAACTGAAGCGCTCCCGCTAGAAAACGTGTGGCGCTGAACGTCGAGGTTTTAAAGCGCCACAGGCGAAAGAGTCTAGAAGCAAGAGTGTCCGCACTATGGCTAGAGTAAAAACTTTTAGTGCGGTGCGGAGGAAACAAGGTGCTTTGATCACTACCTATGTGCCACGGCATTTGGCGTCAAAACGGGCCGACGATGTACAGCTCCGGCCCTACGTCTCAATAGGCAACAAAATACACTTATATTCCAGACAAGAAAAGCAACACACAAAGTACCTAGACGGAGTAAAAGAAAATAAGCCATAAGAGAACAACAAGGTACAGTATATTAGTTTGGGAGGAAACTGTGGAAAAAGACATATATACGAGTATGATAAAGAAAAGCCTAGAGGACCATGACCGATGAATGGGTTAAATGTATATATGTATAAGTGTGTGTGTATGTACGTGAGTAATGTTGATTTAAACTGCAAATGTAAGATCGATGAGCGGAAACCGAGAAGAACGTAAAATGTAAGTTGCGAGTAAGACAAGGCATAGAAGAAGAACGAGATATGTCCGAGAGAGAACAGCCAAGTCAAGGAGTCAAATGCGACGAGGTGACTATCACAGAACGACAACCGACAAAACTATTTAAGTAGATGGTGGATGTAACAGCACACAGAGTTAAGTGATACAACATAGTCGTGAAAAATGTCAGATGAGCGATAATAGAAGAAAGTGGCACAATGAATAGAAGAACAGGAAAGACGAGAAAAAAGAATGTGAGTGATGGTGGACCATCGGAGTAAGAACAAGGTTGCCATGTAACATCCGAGGTTAATTGTAATGCTTGATTGATATATGCGATGAACGATTGTAAGTATACAGAGTCAATTCCATACGTGCGCGTGCGTTTGTGTGTGTCCTGTGTCCGCCGGAGCAGGTGAGCCCTTTCTAGATCCGGATGTAGAACGTCGAATATCCAAGAAGACCAAGACAATTATAAACCATGAAGATAGCGTTCATTGGCGTGTGAGTCGTTCCCTTTCCTTCTTGCGCCTCCGTTTCTCTTCCTCGTGACGTCGCTCCTCCTCGAGAGCTTCTAAATCTTCCTTCTTGGCGATACGCGAACTAAATGGACAACAGTCACCAAATTCAAATTCAGGAACAAAAGCCGAAAAGACAATACGGACCTGGTCAGCTCCTCCCGCTCGAGGTCGTCAGCATCAGCTTCCATATCTTCATCATCACTAAACACATCCATCCCAACATAGCTATCCCGCTTTCTACCGAATATACTCCAAATAGTTGAGCTAATATCTCCCGGAAGATCATCCTCTGCTGATGGAGCCTTCCTCTTATGAGGCGGAGTTTCCGATCGACTCTCTGAGCGCGGCCGTTTCTTCATATTAGCCGAGGAAGACGGACGAGATGAACCGTAGCGATCACGTTCACGATCGACCGTGGAAGCGAATTTCGAGCGGGACGCTTGAGAGTTAGAAGCCTTGGGTGCCGGATACTTGTCAAGCGAGCCAGCACGAGAGGAATTGGCGGATTTCCCAGATGTCGCTTGCGAGGAAGATTTAGGAATGGGTGCTTTCATGACGGAAGGTTTCGCTGGTTTTATGGAGGTTGACGAAGCAATGGACTTCTTCGTCAAGCCCGAGGAAGAAGACGAAGGGGCGGTAGTAGAGACGTCTGTACGATAATCAGTTGACGGCGACGCCACACAGGCGGGCAAGGACTGAACGCACTCTGGCTCTGAGTCGGTGTATTCGCACCAGAATTATTCACTGACCCACTCTGAACCTTCTTAACTGGGTCCTTCCTCTTCGCCGAAAACCAACTATCGAAACTCTTTGCCTCATCCCCATCCAAAACCTTCCCCTCTTTCTTTTTCTGAAGATCCATCCTAATTTCATCAATCGTCCTCGTATCCCGTTTCACCGTATTCAGCTTCGTCAGCGTGTTCGGCATCGCAGCGATCCGATCCCTCACACTTTTTCCCGCAAGTGCATCAGGGCTTTGCTGCGTGGTCGTGATATCCACTGCTCCACCAGGAAGTCGCCTACCAGGCTTGGAATATGATTGCGTCGTGGTGTACCTTTTCGTTGAGCCATATATTCGCCTCATTTCTGCCTGTTGTTTCCGTTCCCGGAGTTCTTCCCGTGTGAGCACCGACCCCGAGAGTGAGTCATCGTCGTCGTCATCCAGTACCTTCTTTCGTTCCTTCGACCCAGCTCCGCCACTGGAAGAAGACGAGGATTTCGAAGAAGTCTTTTTAGGACCATAGAGCAGAGCATCCCGCTGTTCGTCTTTCTTCCGCTGCAACGCCACCTCCCGAGCTTTGGCCGACTCCTCCATCTTCTTCCTTCTGTCCTGCTCCCTCTTCTCATCCTCAAAATGCTTCAGCCGCATTTTTGCTTCCATTTCCCGTTGTTTGGCCTCCTGTTCCGCCTGTCGTTTCCGTTGTAGCTGCTCTTTTCTTTGGCGTTCCTGGATGGCCAACTGGACCAGGTTATTCTGCTCTTGCGTCTTGGACGCACTGAGTGCCATGAGCGCCGTAAACGACGACATATTCAATTAAAAGTCTGAATTCTAGAGACCGGCTGGGGTAGGTTTTGCAAAGGAGGAGGGGTACGAGAGGGTTGAGGGAGAGAATAAGAGGTTGGGGGGAAGACCAATCGTGGCAGTACACTTAGAGCCCTTTTGTTTGTCTTTATTTGCCATTCTCCCTGTGCCCATAGACCCTTCTCGGCGAATCGAGGAATCAGAATCGGCTGCTCAACAGACGCGCAAGAGTGCCTTGCGAATGCTGTTAGCTCGGGAGATGAATGAACATGAGTTGATAAGGGTATCTACATCCATGCTTCCAAAAAAGCCATCCACCCTACTTATAAGTAAATTGTGAAAAAAAATGCGAAGTGAATTTTTATGCTCGTGTCCTCGAACTAGGCAGAATCGAAGCTACGAAGAGTGCAGCTCCAACTATCACAACAAGCATATAATAAACGAGGTAACCACCCAAATAATTATTCGCGATGGAGAGTGAGAACAATGAATTGGCAGTGGCCGGTCCAATCGCTCTCATCACGCTAACAGCCACCTGTAAGTGGTAAGAGGGGCCCATAACCCAATCAGATTTTCTCAGCGCCTCCGAGTGATGCTTGCAAAAAGGGACGAACCTGACAAACACCATTGGTGGCACCCAGTGATGCCCTGTTGGGAGACGCAGCCTGTATGAAAATGAAAATAGCACCTGTGCAGGGTGGATGAGGGATACTCCGTGAGGCATTATAATGGCATAAAATGCGCACCATAGGACAAGCTTGGCAGGATGGATAGGAGAATTTGGGCACCGACGGCGATCCAAAGAGTAAAACAATAGCCTTGAGTGCGCACGATATAGCTTATAACGGGGAAGGAGAGGAATAGGGGTAAACCAGAAGCTATCCCGACTATGAAAACCTTCTTTGAACCCCAAGCATCGTGAATCCGCGCGAAGAAGAAAACTTGGAAGACACCATTGAGGATACCGAACGTAGACAAGATATTACCAATCGTAGAAGGAGGAAGTCCAAGACCACCGAGTTCTACAGGAGTAGAGAAGAAAAGCGGTTGTATCGCGCGAAAAGCAATATCCACCAAAGCCAAGAAAGCGTAATTTGCACCAGCGATGATTACCTGAAATGTCATGAGATTGCGTAGTGAAAGTGGTTTCTCATGGTCGTCATTGTCGTGAAGGGTCGTTTGTGAGTTTTTTCGGGGACTCTCTAGTTCCTTTTGCTCCTGAGATTGGAAGAAAAGACTCTTGAACGGTACAGGATACTTGACGGTCTCTTTCAAGAAGATGTACGTTGTGAGCCAGGCACATAGAGTGTACGTTGCTGGAACAGCGCAGGGAAGGAAGTACGGGTATCGCTTGAGGAAGTCGTTATGTCCAAACAACGATGGGAATCGTTCGACAGGATGGGACAGCGACCCACCAATAATCGGACCAAGCTACAAATGATCCTTGAGCCTATGTCATCGCCAAAATCCCTCGACAGAAGTGCTCACAGTTCCTCCCGTGGACCACGCAATAGGCATGTATGCATATGCCTAAGCTCCGATGTCAGCTTACCACAAAAATAAAAATAGCGAATTTCCTACTTGGGATATGTTCGTCGAGTCAGTCAACTCCGCCATCATACTGTGCAAGAATCGCGTGAGCTGAAATTGTCATATTAGACCGTGTCTCGCCAATCTGAACATACCTTTTGATGACGCCAATGTTTCCATCTATCAATAGCAGATGAGCCCTGAAAATTGAGCAAGATATTCGAGAAAGACATACTGAGTGCTCCGTTCAATGCACGGCTATCAATAATTGATATGAGCATCTGAGTAATAAGAATGTAGACCGATGACTCACCTGAGAACCAAACCCCAGAACGTCGTAGAGAGCCCAAAACAATACATCGACATTGAAAGGCCGAGCAAGCCCGTCAGGATAACCGGCTTGCGGCCGATGCTATCCGACAGCCGACTCCAGTGCAACACTGTGAAAGCTTGCGTGAAGAAGAATAAGGATTGCTGAATAATGTTGTATGTGAGTCAATCGACGAGTCAAAACGGAACAAGCATGGACGGACCATAATTCCGACATAATATCCAACTTTGCTCTCATCCCCGCCTGTAATGCCCAGGTCACGAATGAGCTATGCAACTCAATCAACGTCAGAGGCTAGAAGAAGGATTAAGGCACCTACCTGGGGAGCAAAAGGATATATCACTTGAGACGTCAATGGTTCCCCCAACTGCAAGAACAGAACGATGGTAAACTGGAACCATGGCAAGGGCGTCTTCTTCTTGGGTTGCGTCGGCAGCAGAGGTGTCCCCTCATCGATTTCATGAACAACGGTGGCGGTCATTCTGAGTTCCAAGGAAAATCTTCAAAAGCTCAAGAACCTGATCTTCAGAGGCTCAAGAGAGGTAGAGAGGAGGGACAAAGAGGAGACTAGGAACGTGGCTTGTCCAAACACTCCAAACCCTTGCGCTTTTGAGCGGAAAGAAAGGAAGGGGCGGACGAAATTTTATTACACCGGAAGGAAGAAGGATCCGCCTTGGATTCAGATTTTAAACCTGTGGTGCCGTTAACCGACGGCTTATCTAAGCCCTCTTGCTAGCGTGAGGTTCTCCCTTCGTGACGCCTGAGAGGGGATACGAGACCAATGTGATCCATAAGCCGTAGAAGCCGTTTCATTTCGGCTGTAGCCGAGAAGCTCTGATACTTGTCATGTTCTGGACGTGGACAGATGAAGGCACTTGTGGCTATGTGGCGGGGCGAAGACAAGGCAACAAAACTTGGGGTGTCGCTTCGCTGGTAATGTCCGCTCGGCCGCCCTTTGATCTGCTGTAAAAACAGCCCGGTCTCGATTTCGGGGATTTCAGAATATTCTGATGTCGACTGGGCGCAAAAGCCGTTGGTATGATAAGTCTCGTAAAGGGCATCGTCTCCCAATACAATGGAAAAGACTCCCCTAGACCCTGGGTCAACAACTTTTCAAACAATGCAACGATGATTTTATTAGGCTCCCAGGCCGTCGCTTGTCGGCTGAGCAACTGAGAGCTCGCTTACCTGCTCAGAAGTCGTGATCGTTGTTCCGCATTCGACTTCTTGGAGTTCAACGAATTCTCTGAGCCTTATAAATCTGCGAACCTTTTTCCTACCCCTATCTGTCGTCCCTTTACCAGGGTAGCTAATGGTTTCTCGGTTTGTAGATTGCCAGGGACCGTTGAACCCGTCGAGGAATCGAGAAGGATTTGCTGCTGAGCCTGGAGGCGGTCGCAGGATACTAAGCGAATTGCTCTCTTTCTCATAGCCTCAAAACAAAGAGAGTTCTGCAAAATACCTATTTATTAATATAGAACTGCTCACTTTCCAAAGTAACTTCTTCAGCGTCCTAGCTCAGGTCACCAGACGAGCGATATGAGGGGTGGCGCAACACAATTATGACAGAGAAGCTCACTCGCACAATCTCCCCTGAACTCCGCACCACCTAATCGGTCTCATCCAAGGAATACTTTGTCTTTGGCATAGTCATTTTGGTCATCGGATGATTGGAACCCGCATTTCTAGAAGACCCACTCGCACCCAGTGAAGTTTGTTCTTTCATCTTCCCACTCTTATGGCCCGGGAATCAGATTGAGTCGAAATTAGCTCATTTTCTCCCAAGTAGCGCAACAGAATGCTCACCCGGGTCCTCGAAGTACTACCAGTTTTAAACAGTTTTCTCTTCTTCGCAAACACCTCAGCCGGGCGTACAATCGCCTTGGAAGGATCCTTTCCCTCTGTTCTCAATCTCTCTTTCTCCTCCCCTAGCGCCTCTTTCAACGTATTTGTATATGCAGTCGCACTGGCCATGAATACATTCATCATATCTATGAAATCAGGAACTTGCTCTTCTTCGTCTGTTTCCCAATCTTCCGAGAGCTCAGGTTCTGACCCTGGCTCAGGTTCGACTTTCCCCTTGGCCTGTTTCTTTCTGGATTTTTTGTTCTGTCGTCGCTGCTCCGCTCTCTCTTCCCTTCGCCTTTCATCGTAACGACACCCTGGGCAATCATATCCCATGGTAGTTTTGCAAGACGGCAGTGAAGTGGTAGAAAGGTTGATTGAGAGACTTGATCGTAGTTGACGATCACAAGAGAGGGTGTGTGTTTGCGCATGTTCGTTTTAAGTGGCATCAATCTGCGGCACAGCATTGAATTAGAAGCTCCATGGAGTACAGATTCTTTACGTGTTCTTCATCCATTCTCAAGCACTTGGGTATTATTTGCGCATGTTCGTTTTAAGTGGCATCAATCTGCGGCACAGCATTGAATTGGAAGCTCCACGGAGTACAGATTCTTTACATGTTCTTCATCCATTCTCAAGCACTCGGGTATGCGCATGTGTCTCAAAGATTTAAAAAATGCCCAAGAAATAGTTCAGAATATTCCAGTATAGTACATCTCATTTATGCTAGCTAAGAAGTCATAGAGATTACACAAAATACACATTCTCCTTTCCACATATCCAAAGCATGTCCAAATCACACTGTACACTCGCTCTATGCTGAAAAATACACCCTAAAATGCTTTCTCAACAATAGAAGCTCCCACTGCGGCAGGGCCTTGGATATTTCAGGGTTAACCGCAACGACCATTCTCAAAAACTCATCAACTTCATTATCTGGCCATTTCGCCACAGTACTCAACGCCTTATTACTCCGACACCCGAAAGTGATAAACGAGTTTAATAGGAACTGCATGTCAGGGTCGCAGCTACGAAGGAATGCTGCGACGTCGTCAACACAATATTCGGGCAGCTTTGGGATGGGCTGCACACTGACAGCAGGAGTGTTAATAGGAACTGCATGTCAGGGTCGCAGCTACGAAGGAATGTTGCGACGTCGTCAACACAATATTCGGGCAGCTTTGGGACGGGCTGTACACTGACAGCAGGAGTCGGATTGGAATCGACCAGGGTGATCGCAGAAGATTGAGATGATTCGGGAGGTGTCGTTTTCGGACGTTCGATGGTGCCAGCGAACGGGAACCGAGCAAGTGAGAAGGAAACAGTAGAGGATGGGCGATCCGGAAGCAGCGGCAACAGCGGCAGTGTGAGAGAGGCATCGTCGTTATTTGGAGTGAGTGAAAACCTCGTGCTCGAGTGTGTTGCGGATGTTGACGTCGTTGAAGACGATACAGAGTTCACCTGAATGGCCCGAGATTGCTAAGGCATATTGGTAAAAATTTGTATTCAATGAAAATTAAGAGACAGACATACAGTTTGATTGGGATATTCTATAGGCAGCTTCGCAAATGGAGGAGGCGAGGAGGTCCGTCGCAGGCGATTTGTTCGTGGTGCCAGCCTCAGTCTCTGCATCCAAATTTTTCAATGAACGTCAGGAGTATAGAAGCGAAAATACATACTCTTACAACTGAGCCGCAAGAGGTCTCAGCATCCACGGGTTCTTTGGGGTGATTACGAGCATGGCGCACCATGCCAAAATTTCTCTGCCCGTATTTTAGGATTGCCTTCATTCTCTTTTCGCGAACACCTTGTCCAAGAGCAGGATCGTCGAATATTTCCGGGAATCGTCCTTTGAGCTAATGGATTTGAGCCAAATCAGTGAAAGATTCAGGATATCTTACTTACACCATCACGGAAATCGGCCATCTTAGCATCATCCTGTCCCGACCATACAAGATCGGGATTCAGATTGTCTTTGATTAAGCCGCGCGTAACGTCCTATATCCAAGTGATTATGATTTGTTGTCAATGTTGGCTCATGTACACCCACCGTTATATCATTGAAGAGGCCGGAACCTCGCGCCAAGCCGAGTTGAGCAGCGACTTCTTGTAATGACATGACCTAACCACAACGCCGGTCAACCATGATGTGAGTGCATAACCTCAGATTCAAGGAAATGAAGAAAGAAACAGCCCACCTTGAATCAATAACGCCCACTAGGTTGTGCAATAGGACGTCGTTGAAAAGAGGAAGCCGTGGTTCAGGAAAAATATATAAGTTCCTACACCACGGGTTAAATAGTCAACGATTCGTTGATTCCCTTTCATAAAACGCGTCGCGGGGGCGTGACTTACGCGCCTCAGCTTATCATCTTACCTCAAAACCCGCTTTTTGGAAATTACTTGCTGAATCCGGTAAACTGTTGTTCACATGAGAAGCCCTGGAAGAGAATCAGCACTTCCAGTTCTGGGTATCATGCATGTCATGTGCAGATGGATCCCAAACCTTGAGATTAATCTAACTTGTGCGACGTGGAAGGCTCATGGCAGCCTTGTGGCCTTGTGATGAAGGAGTAGGCGAAAGAGGCCGTTTTTGGTCAATACGCGTTCGATCATTTGATCAATGGTCAGCGCATCTTACTATTTTATCGTCCTGCTCCCAAGCTGATTGCCAAATTACCAACATCAACATTAACTCCCCTGGCTCTTGTTCGTCCCAGAAACCACCCTCATCTGTCCGAACAATTCTCCGGCATAACGGCAGAAAATAGTATTTTTCTTCTTTTTGTTCAAAGGGCCTGGCACCCAATCTGTGTAATAGAGATTATATCTGGGGTCCTCTTTACGCTCTCCGTCCCTGGTGCACGGGTGATCACGCGACATTTCAACTATGAGAAAGTCAAAGCAGTAAGAATAGTTATACCACGGGAACGATAATAGAGAGTCGTAGCGACTGTGTAAATGGCCGTTTCACTAGCATACTCCGGAGACGACTCTCGCTCAAAATAGTCCAAACCTCCAGTCCTTGAAAATCCTGTCATAAATTGTCTCCAGTTGGGTTCAATGCATACTCGCAGCTGAAGCCTTCGTTGCAACTCATGCATTGACCGTCCCAGAGGAAGAGTATTGCTTGATATACTTCTTCAACAACCAAATATCCATATCCGAAACGGATTGGCTCGATGACGGTGAGTTGAGCATTCTTTGCAACAACTCTTCAATTTCTTCCTCGCTCTGCTTCGTCACGGCCTCTACAACCCTCAAATTTCGACAGCCGAACTTGAGGAACGGGATCAGGAGATGCGACATGTCCGGATTACAACCACGGAGAAATTCCTTGATTTCATGGCTTTCACAGTCCTTGTCGGATGCCTTCAAAATTCAATCAGAAGATGGATAAAAAACCACAATGAGTAAATGTCTCTACTGTTTGGACACAAGTCTCGAGGAAGGTGCCGACCTCACTCGTATGGCGTTCGGGTGCCAAAGCAGTGGTTGGTCCGCTAGCCGCGGGCACAACGGTATGTATTGGAGTAGACGTGTCCTTGGATTTGTTAGTCGGTTGCCCCGAAGTGAGAATCGATAAGGCTGAATCAGCAAGACTTGGAGCTTGAGAAGCTGAAGGTCTAGAAGCACGATTCGGCGTTGTGGCTCCTTCTCCTAGTAGTTGCTTGGCTTCAGTGTTGGACTCGGGAATGGGAGGTTCGGGATTTGGTTCTTCAAGAGTGAGATCTAATACATCAGTGTGCTGGGCTACAATTAACCAGTGCACTTTACTTGAAAGGTCCAATGTACTTACCTTTTTCTTTGGGTGACTTCCTGTCGACTGACTCTTGGTTTGAAGTTTTCGCTTGGCTTTAAGGGCGGCAGCCCTCCTATACTTGAAACAGCTCTTTGCGTAAACTATGGCAGCCTCCAAACGTTTACGCCGTTCAATTTCAGGTAGTCTGAGACTACCAAAGACCTCTGGGAACTTGAGAGCAACCTACAGAGCAGGTAGGTGACGAGATTTGAGAAGGGTAACATGAATTGGGTTTCTGTACTCCTCGTACCTGTCGTTCTATCTCGGGAAAGTGAACGCCCTCATTCTTTCCCATCGGGATGTTCACGCTGAAATGCGTCTCGACTAACTCTTGAATAAACGTCTAGTGAAGTTGGTACTGAGTAGAAAAAGTAACAAATGTCGTCTTTAAAATTGCATACTTTGATTCGTTTAATCTCTCCTGGCCGGTGACGGAGTCCCAGTTTTTCAACAAATGAGCCAAAGTATATAACCTACAAGTGCGCTCTTAGTGACTCTCATGAACCAAGGGACGACTACTTGCCTTTGAGGGGCGGTCTGAGAAATATGTTAAAATGAGAAGCGCCTTTGAATTACAGGGGCCGACGCACCACTCCTGAACATCCTAGACATTGGTCTAGAATCCAAGTAGATATTCTCGTGGTCGAGTTTCTTGCGAAATTTCAGGTGTCGTCTCCAAATTAGCAAATGACCTCGCGGGAAATTGTGTTTGGTGGTTTATATGGTTGGGGAATTGTTGATTCCTTTGGAAGAACGCGTTGAAAGGCGTGACTGACGCGTCTTGGTCAAGTGGTCAGCTTCGGTGCCTTCCGACGAATCTGAGAACGACTTTTCAAAAAGGGAGAATGACAGAGAAGTCATAGTGTCGTGATTCAAAAGAGGACTAAGGTACTCAGGACTCGGAGTCATCTAGCCATATCGTTGGGTTTCTGGTTCCCGTGATCTTTTAATGAAGTCACATTTTCATCGTCCTCAGCTAACGCCAGTGCCAAGGTCCACTCCGGCTTGCCTGCAGTGTTTGTCCAGAAGCAGCGTCCGAACATTCGAGACTAGCGTAGTCATGATCAAGGCCAGGCTTCAAGCTTTTACAAAGCAGAGGCTTTTGGTTCGAACCGCTACGTGATTCTAACGATCTGGAGATCTTCCAACTAGCCTTCGACAAGAATACACATCAAAGAAGCCCCTTGAGAGGTCGAGTCTACCTCAGAATCTGCTGGACGTTTCAGAAGTTAATAGTCAAGCTCTCGACCGGCACATGAATCTCGTACTTATCCTCATTGCCGACATTCAGACTCTGTTACTGGACACTCAGTTTCGGTCTGAGTGAGTTGTTTGGGGTAGAGCGGTGAGAACGTGGCTTGTGATGGTCACATGTCACGATTGAAACCTTCGTATGGCAGAGTTTGTTCCTGGTTTGCTCGGGTCTTCTAATTCCACCACCGTTGGCAACGTATGTATGGGACCGATCATCTCACAAAGAAAGCCTTGGTCTTATCTCTCTCCTGCGACTCGCTTGAAGAGCCTCGTACCCTCTACAACTTCTACTTCTGGCGGTCCGAATTACCGGTGACCAGTCTCGACAATGGCTGGATGCCGCGCTGGCTGTCACCAGTGGGAGAAAGAAGCTTTGCTAGACTCGTACTGTGCTCATTATGTTCTTAGTCTTGTGAAAATCACAATCTACATCTTGATCTCCGCCCTTGGTGCTGTACGTATTTAAACTCCTCAGAGGTAGTTGGGTGTTTTGCCCCGATGTCTCTCTCAAGTTCTCTACTACTACAATTTTGTACTCTGGCGTCTTTCTTCTGTTCTTCTGGCTCCACCAATGTGTCCAAGGGCGGAAGAATGATCCTCGCGGGCTCCCGCTCCCGCTCAGTCCGAGTCCAAAAGGTTATCCTATCATTGGTCACCCTTTCAATCTCCCCACTATAAGCCGTGGTTGGTGTACAATGAGTGGTCGAAGATATACGGTGTGTCCTTTTCACACACGATATAAAAACTAACAATTACTCACTATAATCTCAGGAGATATGATCTACTTCAGGGTTCTCAGACAATCTTTCTTCGTTCTGTTGGGTGTCAAGAGGGTTTACGATGTTGTCGAGAAGCAGCCACCAAACTACTCGGATCAGAGCCACATACCAATGTTGAATGAATTGTCAGTTTCTGTGTCCAAGATACAGTCAATTTTCAGGAGCTTACTACAGCCTACTAGGATGGGTTGGACCTGGAACATGGGATTTCGACCATATGGGACGTGGTGGAGGCGCCATCGCCGGACCTTCCATGATCATTTTCACCTGAATATTGTTCACAAGCACCATCGTGTCCAGGTCGACACATCCCGAGCATTCTTGCGTCGATTACTGAAATCTCCGGACTATTTCATGCTTCACGTGCAATAGTGAGTGGGTTTCCAAATGTGAATCAAGACTTAGATTCAACAAATAGTTCCTTTGCTGAAACAATCATGGAGATTACGTACGGAGTCTCTGGCAGTGACGATTCCTACGGGACCACCGCTGAAGCAGCTCTCTCGAGTGTGGCGGAGGTCGGTAACCCAGGGTTTGTCCTCGTTGATGTATCTCCTCTAATGAAGCACATCCCCATATGGTTCCCCAGTGCTGAGTGAAAAAGAAAGGGAAATTACTGACGATGCATCAGTCATCTTTTCGCCAGCAAGCCGTGGGATTCTGTCAAAGTGCAAGTTGTAGGCGACCTTTTCCATATGAATTCATTGAAAGACACTCACCTAAGGACTAGAGAGAAGGCACAGTAGAACCCTCTATCACAACTACCCTCATTCAACAATTACCCAACAAGAGTTCGCCCAATCACACAGATGAGAGGCTAGTAGCGCGTAATACATGTGTAATATCAGTCGCTGGTGAGTCACTCTGACGAGAGAATGGTAAGACACTAAGTTTGGCGGGTCAGGCAGTGCTGATGCAGTGAGGTTGAAACATTAGCAGCCTCGTTAAGACCTGGTTTAGATCGAGCGGAACTGACAGACCCCTTCAAATATTCTGTCTTTCTTCCTGGCCTTGGTTCTTTATCCTGAGGTTTAGAAGAAAGCGCAGGATGAACTCGATAGAGTCCTGAAGGGACGTCTCCCCCCGAATTCAATGATTGGCCGAACCTTCCTTACATCAATGCCATGGTAAAGGAACCAACGAGGTGACAAATCCTTGCACCACTTGGTATGTAGTATAACCCGATACTTAGTTTTAAATATAATGCTCTACTCACTCGATCCAGCTGTTCCGCACATGGCTACAGAGGCCGATGAATATGATGGTCATTATACCCCGAAAGATACCATCGTTCTTGGAAACGCGCGGTCCATCCAATTTGTTCATTGAATGAAATCTGAGTCAAAAATCTTCGCAGGACGATGCTGCATGACCCTGAAGCTTACAGAAACCCATCGTCCTACAATCCGGAACGCTTCCAGGCCTCAGGCCTCAGGGACGGTTGATCCAAACGTTCGCGATCTTGCTGTAGCGTCCTTTGGCTTTGGGAGGAGAACCCGCCCTGGCAGGTTCTTTGCTGAGAATGCCATGTTCATTCTTATCTCCCACATTCTTGTGGTCTCTAATGTCCGCCCCGGTTTGGACCCCGACGAAGGAGAAATGACGATCACGCCTGCTATGACAGGCGGGATGCTTTTGTGAGTCCCGTCGTCCCGTACCTACAATATACTTAAAAATGATCATTGATGGATGCGACACCAACCTTAGTTATCCTGAACCGTTCAAGTGTAGAGTTACACCGTGATCTAAAAAGGCTGAAGAACTAATTCGCAACTTTGGCCTTATGGATTGAGATTCGCCGTTGAAGGTTGTACAATTACGTAGAGGGATCGTATAGATGTAGTATAACTGCCCTTATGTCGGAATACCTCGTCTATTGGATACCCAACGCCATCAGATATGTGGAAGATTTCATTTCATATACGAGGGCCGTTCTTATCATAAAAAACAACAAACTAGTCCTAGAGCCCGTCACTTCGTGCAAGCCGGTGCGGGTGTAAGAGAAAAATACTGCTTAAAATGTTTCTTCAACACCCAGACTTCCATCTCCGACAAGACACCCGCAAAGCCAGGGGGCGAATGCTGATCGGCCACCTGCTTCACGAAATCCTCTATATCAGTCTCATCACTCTTCGCAACAAACTCCAAAAACTTGCGGTTCCTGCACCCGAACGAGATGAACGACTCCAGCATGAACCGCATGTCTGGTACACAGTCCTTGAGAAAGGCAGCGACTTCGTTCACATGGCAGTCTGCTGAAGAGGTCATCGACCTGTTGCTAATGGAAGGAATCGTTGGGTTCGTAGTAGGTTGTTTTTTAGTGTCGACGACGATGGAATGAGCTGATGTGTCAGAGAACAAGACGACGGCCCCGTCGGAGCGAGGTCCGTAGGGTAAGGGTACCACGGCGGAGGTGGGCTTTGGCGCGGCACCCTTAGAAACAAGAGGATAGCCAGAGGTCATAGGCCGCTCCGACTCCTCGTCAGTCCATTCTGTAATTTCGGTATTCTTCACCTTTTGATTTCACCATTAGTTGCCGTGCTGCCGTGACATTGATGGCAACAAGGATAGAACATACTAGTTTTTTCGACTTCTCGAACCTAGCTTCAGTAGCCGGCCGCGATGACCTCAGCCGGTAGAAATGATCCTTTGCATATCTCATCGCCGCATCCATTCTTTTGCCTCGTTCTGTCGCGCTCAA
The DNA here is from genome assembly GCA_001563735.1 of Leucoagaricus sp. SymC.cos. NCBI lineage: Eukaryota > Fungi > Basidiomycota > Agaricomycetes > Agaricales > Agaricaceae > Leucoagaricus > Leucoagaricus sp. SymC.cos. The sequence goes on along the minus strand of KQ962132.1, from coordinate 22,065 downwards.
GCTCAAAGGTTCTAGGATCTCCGGGAATAACGAGGTGAGCTAAATAGCAGGGGAGTGTTGTAGGGTGTGAGATTCGGAAGCCAAGAACAAGATGTAAACGGGCGGGGAGCCTCTCTACCTTTCGTCGAATCTCGAAAAAACGAGCAGTATCTTGGTCTGCCAAAGTGATATTGACGTCGAGGTGTTTCTCAACCAGTTTCTGGATTGCCATCTGGAGAGTAGGGCGAGGAAAAGAGAGTTGTACAGGGTTAATGAGTAACGCCTACGTCCACCGATTGATTAAACACTCACCTTGACCTGATGGACTTTCTTAGGTTGGTTATTCAAACCGAGCCCTTCAACTAGTCTCCCTGTAAATTGAACCTACCTTCTGGTTACTGAGGTTCCAACGAATGCGCAACGACTACTCGCCTTCGGCTTTCGAGTTTGAGCTTGAAGGAGAGCGAATAAGAGAAGTTGAATGATATGATGTGAGAGGGTGTGGCAAGCGACTTACAAATCTTAGGCATTACTGAGTGGCATAAATTTGGAAGTGCCCAAAATGAGTTTGCTGGGGAGGCATCACGAACCGTGAGTCCTGCCCTTCATATATCGAAATATTGTTGATCGAACGTTGATCCTTGGGGAGTTACGCGTCGCGAAGCGTGACGGACGCGTCTTGGTCAAGTGCTATGGACTTAAAATCTTCCATTGGCATTGACATTCGGAATTTCGAAATATTGTTGATCGAACGTTGATCCTTGGGGAGTTACGCGTCGCGAGGCGTGACGGACGCGTCTTGGTCAAGTGCTATGGACTTAATATCTTCCATTGGCATTGGCATTCGGAATGTGTTTTCCCATAAGAAGCGCGAATAGCTCAAGAGGTCTTGGGGTCTTGGGATGTGATTGCCTTTGGTTGGAGGTCTTTTTATAGCGTAGTCTCTTCGTTACATGTGATCCATATGGTGTAGGTTTGTTGCTTTCCCAGGAGTGTCATGAAAGATATACAGGGCTAGAACGGCGATAATCACAGAAGAACGCCAATAGCGCTCTAACGCTGGTGAACGCTCATTAATCATTTGTGGTCATAATGATCTTATCGATCCGAAGCTTTTCCGATGACTTTCCATAATTGGATTTCAACTAATGTCAGGTTCGTGCTCAGCAAACAGCTACAGTAGTTTGGAAATATCAAATCTTACAGTTGGACAGAGTATTGATCTTATCGATCCGAAGCTTTTCCGATGACTTTCCATAATTGGATTTCGACTAATGTCAGGTTCGTGCTCAGCAAACAGCTACAGTAGTTTGGATATTACAGTTGGACAGAGTTACTTGAATCACATTGGCAAACACGAAGCTCATGAATCCATCACCTCGTCTGTGGATCGATCAGCAAAGTACTGTTTAAAATGTTTCTTCAAAAACCAAATCTCCATATCCGTCAAAGCCCCCACAAGCCCAAGGGGAGGGTACCGCTCCGCTACCTGCTTTACAAAATCCTCTATCACGCTCTCATCGCATTTCCCAATCAACCTCAAAATCTCGCGATTCTTACATCCGAATGAAATGAACGATTCGAGCATGAACTGCATGTCGGGAACGCAGTCCTTGAGAAAGTTCGCGACTTCGTTCTCGCGGCAATCTGTCATGGAGATGGTTAGTCGGCGCAGAGTGTCAGTGGTCTCTTGAGCGGGTGGTATCATAGTAGGCGGGTATTCAATTTTAATGGCGATTGGACGCCTTGATGTTGACGCCTTGATGAGAGGTCCATCGGGTGCGGATGAATTGGCAGTACGATTCTGTGTGATATCTTCATCATCTCCAGTGAGATCTATGATTTCTTTCTCCGCACTCTACGTCACATATGACTTAGTCACTGTGATCGGTTCTATTGCGTTTCACGTACCGCTTTCTTCTCTTCCTTGGGTTTATCAAGCTTGAGCGCTTCGGAGGTGGCCCCAGCTTCAAAACCCTTCATAGTTTGACGCATTATTCTTCGTAAATCATAGAAGTAGTTTTTCGCGTAAATCCCAACTGCATCCATTCGTTTACGCCTATTTGCTGGACTCAAACTCAAAGGTTCGAATATCTCTGGAAATTTGGAAGTGAGCTGAAGAGGAGGAGGATCCAAATAGTTAGTTAGGAGAGCAATGCAGAATACCAGGGATAGGAGGTGTCGCTATACCTTGCGTTGAAATTGAGTAAAGTGACTACCATCGTGCTCAGACATGGGGATGCTGATGGTGAAATGTTGCTTGACTAGCTCCTGGATCGCGCTCTGGAACGGTTCATTGATTAGAGCGCGCTAGTATTTCGATAGTGCAGGTGACTGGGACCTTACCTTGACCTCTTCTATTTTCTCAGGCTGGTCCTTCAGCCCTAATTCTTCGACGAGCCTCCCAACAGCAAGAAACTGTCCCTCCATTGACTATTCAGTATTTGGTGAATGGGCGACTAATACTCGCCCTCCGGGGTTGAACTTGAATGGTAAGAGTGAGTCAGGGGACGAAGCATGTGAGTCATCGTAAACGACTTAGTGGATGTGCTACCTTTGAACATTGAGAATAGCAGATTCAGGGACTTGAAGGGATTGATCAGGCGTTTCTTAATGACGCCCCATGAGTTGAAAGTGTAGCCATTCATATACCAAGAGATTGTTGATTCGTTAGGAGGTACGCGTCGAGAAGGCGTGACCGACGCGTCTTGGTCAAGTGGACCAGTTATAGCTATTCTAACCAAGTTTTCACATAGGAAGAGCGAGATAGCTAGAGAAGTGTCGTAATAGGCCAGCGAACCTTCAGAAGTCACGATAGTTCAGTATGAATTTCCCATGTTAATGATCTTTTTATGACTCTAAAATCTGGTACTCCCCCGGCTTATCAATGTGACGTGCGTGGCAAATACAACTCGTGTGTCAGCGGAAAAGCACAATGGCCCTTTGCCGGAGACTTGCAGAAACTGTTTGTCCAATTTTCCCGTGATTTGATGACCAGTCTCTTTGAATAGCCTTTCTTCTGTTCTTTGACAGCACAGTGAGCGGATGCCAGATCTATCTGTGTCCAAAAGTTCTGCGGCCGCATCCGGTCGCTGAATTCTCAGGCTCCGTGAACTGTAACTGGCCGCTGCCCAACATGATCGGGGCACCGAGAGAAGTGAATACCTTCGGTGCTTTCTCGCAGCAGGTCTGCGTCTGCGTCTACAAGGCGTTTCAAGGTCGCGAATTTGTCATTAATCGGACAGACGGCCAGACAGTCCCGCGTTCAGAAAAGCACAGTTCTGAACTCAGAGGAAGGAAGGAAGAATCAGACCAACGGGAAACGTGAACGGAATGATCGATTGATGTATTCGGCACAAGGGCAATCAGGGGGATCAATCAACTTTATGTCATTCTCCAGCATGCACTGATCTCTCTACCTTTTCTTCCTTCGTAACTACATACTTAACCAACTACCACGCACTATGGCACCTCAAGCGAAACCAGACCTCAAACTCTTCGAACCACTCGAGGCTGACATATCCGATTTTCACTCTTCAACCCCGGAACAATATTATCTCAGCTACTCAGTAGCACCGTCAACAGCAGCTTCAAGCGCTTCTCCTAGCGTTGTCAGTTTGAACTTGACGGAAAATTTTAGAGACCTTCCGGATACACCGCAGCCTGGACATTTTCTTAGTGGACAGGGAGCGACGGGAGGAGGAGGAGGAGGAGGGGTGCAAAGGAAGCAGAGTTTGGGACATGTGTCGTCGCCTTCGTCACCGACATTGGCTACACAGTTTAATTCGGTTAGGGAATCTTCCGCCTCGTCGACGACGTATGGACATGGGCATGTTAGGCCTGGACTTCCGAGATCGGTTTCGTTACCGAGAGTGGATCAGGTGGAGGTGAAGCCAAGGAAGAGGATTGTGGACGTGGAGAGTGTTGTGGTTGAGCCGGAGGTTTTGAGGAAGTTGAGGAGGTGGATTATGGGGTTTGCTATCAGTGAGTTGTTTCCCTCAGCTAAGCTTCAGAACGAGAACTGATCTAAGCTGAATTGTAGTTGAGTTCGACCTGGATGACGGGCCTGTCGTTGATGCTGTCGTACCACCTCTTTTCCTACTTCCTTCTGAGGCCAACAACATGTACGTCTTTTGTGGGGCTCTTCTGGATGATGGCGCTAGAATGCTCATTTACGTCTTCGTGCAGAGCCTTTGCCGCTTTCCCTGACTCTCCACAATTTGATCAGGGAACACAGTGCTATTCTTTTCGTTTACGCGAACAGCTATCGTCAGACTACGATCCTAAACGACCTGCCACGAAAGACGGATACATCTACGGGTTTTCCCATTTCACCCAGAAGCGAGATGAAACTTCGAAGAGGGGTTATCGACAGGTGTGTCTTGCCCTCACGTTTTCATCTTACCGCACTCAACCGAAGGTTGCTTAATTGATACATCGTCTAGCGTTCCGTGGTTATCCTAACTCAACATCAATATCCTGCACTCTTCACATCGTTTGTCAGTATCTTCGGACCATTGTTTCAAGAACACGGAACGCCGATGTTGGAAGCGGCCTGTCATAATATTGCTACTTGGTATGACGCTTCATTTAATCTGTACCACGCCGGACCAATCATGGAAAAGAACAGGTCTGATCCTAAGCCCGGAGAAACCCTGGAACTTGGATTCCTCGGCACGGTCGTTCATGTGGAGATCCCTCATACGATTGATCAATTTCAGTTAACGGAAACATCGTCGTTTAACGAGAAGTATGATCCCAAGCTGCATGTTCGTCCTTTCTTTTACAAAATTTCTGGCTGATGGATAAAGCGTATGTTTCTGAATAGGTCTTGGCCTCGTGCACGCCATTCTATCCGCCGCCTTTACTGCTCTTTGAAGCTTGTCTGTCGAATTTGTGGTCAATTTGGGAGTGTCTGGTGCTCTGTGAGCCTATACTGGTGTTCGGACCGTCACCAACTCAGACAAGCCAGGCGATCTGGTGGTTGAGAGATCTTTTACGCCCTGTGAGCTTCTACCTCTGCTCGAGTCCGTCTAAACCCATCTAACTTAACTTCTAGATCCCCCTTGCAGGCGACATACGTCCGTATTTCACTATGCAAGATGGTGATCATGCCACGTTGGTAAACAAGCTTCCGCCAAAAGCGGGGCTGATTATCGGCGTTACAAACCCCTTTTTTGAAAAGTCTTGTTCACACTGGCCGCATGTTCTCAGTGTGGGGAAACGACAACCGTGCGTTTATCTGTTTATAAACATGTAGACCAGCCCACTGACGCCTTGCGGTGATCTAGGACGTCTTCGAACGTGAAGACCGCGGGACCTATCACAGGTTCGAACGGCGCCTCCGCTGGTCCACCCCCCGGATGGAAAACGAAGACACACAAGCGCTACACATCTAAAGACCACACATTACTCAAAGAGCTTGAAATAGCCGCTCGAGGAGATGATCGTCAGAGTAAGAGGCTTCTTCCATCCGCTTCTCTGATTATAAATAACATGTATGCATGCGTTCAGAACTTCGGGCGTCTTTTGCTCTCCGTCGGCACTTTTGCTCTCGTACGACAGATCTAATTGCTCCACTTGCAAGATACCTCAATAGTTTGATACCCTCACCGCAAGAGGTGGCTCAAGCCCGATCCTCAAAAAATACCCTACGTCTTAAACCATTCAGCTCTGTCAGTTTCTTTGCTTCCCTGAAGGCCAACGGTTGTACGCTGCAATTCAAATCTAGCGCCAAGCGGGTGCAGTTTTATGAACGGTGTGTTCTTAGACGCCTGCATGGCTAGGGATGGTGCTGACATGTGATGACTCAGGTGGCTGAAATCGCCTAGTTTCGGAGTGTGGCTGGCACATCAGGAGTCGATTGTGCAGGACATATTAAATACGCCTGTAAACCTTACTGCTACGCCGTCTCTGTTGTGAGACCTGGGGACCTCTATTGTGTAGATGTGTGTGATGTGTATATATATGCGGACAAACAGAGACAAATAACACGCATACAAATTACGGATGGCTGGAGAACAGCGGAGACTTCTCTCCTTCTCTCCCCAACCACCACCACTGTCCGTATTCTGTCTCTGTTCTCTCTTCCTGTATCGGATTGTCTGCTGAATCTCCCTGTATCAAGCACCTGCGTGTACATATACTTTTTCTCTGTAAGAGCCTGGTTCTCCTCCTGTAAACTGATTCTTCCATCAGGCTCTTCGCCCGCCTTGTCTGCGTTGCCTGCGTTTTCTGCACGCGCGTCGAGCTGTAATAATGGAAAAATCTCGTCCTGTCTCTACAAATCAGAATGACTCGCCATATCACACCCATGTCATGTCTCTCCTTTTGTGTCTCTCCCACTCGTCTTCTTGTCGTCGATTACTCAAATATGTGTTTGTGATTCTTTACTTTGCAGAGCAAAAATTATTCTCATCATCATCATCTCCCGAGTGTTAAACTGCCTGCTCTAGAAGTGTGGTTGTTCTAAGTTTCCACACCGGATTTCAACAAATCGACAGGTCAACAAAAAAGGCCCAACGATGGCAGGCCCAGCTGAAGGAGATTTCGATATCTACGGCGAAGACGAGGGATTTGAGGTGGTTCAGCAACATATCGACCAGGTCCGTCCCACGCGCGTCTCTTTCCTTCCTCCATGCCGAGCTATTCGTCTCCAGTCTGGAATGATGTCACTGACCTTGTTTCTACCAGGATCTCGAGTCGTTCGATGACCTTCCAGAGGGCGAGAAAGTGTCAACGGTGACTTCGACAGTTGAGCCCTCTACTGGCGACAAGCGACCACGCGAAGATGACTCAGAACAGCAGTATGCTAATCAACCTCCGGCATCTCGTTCTCCCCAGGGCGTCAATACAAACGCCGGAAATGGAACCAACAGTGCCGGCGCTTATGGTGGCAGTATTCCGATGAGTGGCGTGCAGATGGGAAACGCTGGCAGTCAAGGACAAGGATATGACGCTTTGTATATCGGTGATCTACAATGGGTTCGTGTTATTACGTTTTACCTGTTCCGAGGGTCGTGTGACGTGCTGAGATTGAAATTTCTTCCTTTCTTTTTTCTGTTTACTGTGCTTTGGCGCGTTTGTAGTGGACGACTGATGAAGACTTGCGTCAAGTCGCGTTGACGATCGGAGTGGCCATAGACCACAAGGACATCACCTTTTCTGAGCACAAGGTCAACGGGAAGAGTAAAGGGTGCGGTTATTTTTCTTTTCTTCCTCTCCACACATGTATTTGTTTGTCTTTTGGGAGCGACGGTTGTTCATGGGACTTTTTTTGTATAGAATTGCATATGTTGAATGTCATGATCATAATGCTGCTCTCGCGGTGAAAAATTGGTTCGATATCAAGTGAGTGAATCCTTTGATTATGTCAATCAGTCGTTTCATCATATGGAACGTCCAAGATATTGATCCGTTTTGTATGTTTGTTACCTTTTAGTGAATTCCAGAACAGACACGTGACGGCGACTCTGACCAGTTCAACACAAGGAAATCCGTTCCGTACCCTTCCCAAAGGTATGTTTCAGCTCTCATCCCCTTCTCCACACCTTGGCCACTGGCTAATCTTGATACTCTTACGATCACGCAGAGCCTCCTCCGCGTGAAAACCGACAAATGCAACAAGGTATGGGCGGCCACATGGGTCGAGGCGGAAGCGGTTTCAGGGGCGGAGGTGGCGGAGGCGGCGGCGTAGGAGGCGGCGTAGGCGGGGGAATGAACATGGGTATGATGCGAGGCGGTATGATGGGTAATCCCATGGCCAATATGAATATGGGAATGAACATGGGCGTTCCTGGGATGTTGGGTATGGGTATGCCTGGTATGGGCGGTATGCCCGGGATGTCAGGTATGAATGGCGGTGGTGGCCATCAAGGTGGTTTCAATATGAGTCGTGGTGGAGGACAACAAGGAGGGTTTGGTGGAAGAGGTAGTGGTGGAGGGATGGTTCAGGGTGGGAGAGGTAGGGGTGGTATGATGGGTATGGGTACGAGTTTCTAGTTCCCTTTATTTGTTTTTGTCTTTTCATTTTTTCTTCTTCTTTCTTGGTGTTTCAAAAATTTGGCTGGTTCTGTCTCGGCTTTCGCTGGCTGGTTCCTCGCGTACGCGTTGCGTTGTCGTTTGAGACGTAAAATCACTCCGCTCTTGTTTGTGTGTGTTCTATCTGTCGTCATCGTCGTCGCATCTCTGTCTCCCTCTCTCTCGCGATGTTCTATCCTTTATTTCTCTGACCCGCTCTCCTTTGACTTCTTTTCTTTTGTTAATTTTTGCCCTTTTTTTCTGTTTTATTTGTTGGCTGAACATCGTGGCTTACTGTGGTTTCCTTATATCGCTATCGCTGTTGCTCTCGTTGCATACATCAAAACACGCTCTCTCTCTCTCTCATCGTCATGTGCCACGAAATTTGCAAACGACTTATCGCTTTCGCTTGAACGTATCCATGAAACCCTTCTCATTTCATTTTTCTCTCGATATTTTCATGGTGGATAATACAGGCGGAACGCAGGGTCGAGGCGGAGGTGGAGGAGGGTATGGAATGCAAGGAGGTCATTTCAATCCTGCGTTTATGCAAGGGCAAGGGCAAGGTGGAGGAGGAGGGCAGGATGGACCGAAGAAGAGGTTCCGTGCGGATGATGGCAGTGGTTGACTTTAGGAAAGAGAGGTTAAATATCTTGTATAAAGGATGGAGGTTTGTTTTTTTGGTATTTCTTGTGGTTTTTCTTTTTGCGAACGATCTCCTGTTTTTTTTTTCTTTATTCAATAAGGGCAAGGGCAAGGTGGAGGAGGAGGGCAGGATGGACCGAAGAAGAGGTTCCGTGCGGATGATGGCAGTGGTTGATTTTAGGAAAGAGAGGTTAAATATCTTGTATAAAGGTGGAGGTTTGTTTTTTTGGTATTTCTGGTGGTTTTTCTTTCTGCGAACGATCTCCTGTTTTTTTTTTCTTTGTTCAGGTTGTCCATTCCTGTTGGTCAGTGGCATGAATATTTTCAAAAGGCTGCATGTTTTTTGAAGTATACTTAGGCGATTATTTAAATCTATGCTTAACGTAGTTCCTCTGGTATTCCATCTTCAAAATTGAAGTGAATGAAATAGATCGCGATGGACCACGATACAGGCGTAAAGGTTCCTGGGCGGGTGCAAAGAAACAATAATATCCATTGCAAAAAGGAACGTAATCTACAAAGTCGTCGAAATGAGTTATCTGAGCGAGTCATCTTTCATCTATGGGCCCATTGACGAAAAGCAGAGCAATGCGAAAACCTAGGTTGAAGGCAGTAGCTGCTCAGTCGTCTAGTATCTGTATCTTGTGGAATAATCTATGAAGTATGATGAATCAACATGATGGCAATTGCAAAAAGGAACGTAATCTACAAAGTCGTCGAAATGAGTTATCTGAGCGAGTCATCTTTCACTTATGGGCCCATTGACGAAAAGCAGAGCAAAACGAAAACGTGGGTTGAAGGCAGTAGCTGCTCAGTCGTCTAGTATCTGTATCTTGTGGAATAATCTATGAAGTATGATGAATCAACATGATGGCAAGGATTGAGCGGGAGACTATGAACGAACCTTTGGGTGAAACAACTAGACCACGGCCTTTGGAGGCACCACGATAGACGGTCTCGATGATATCAATCAACTGAACGAAGACGAGTCAGCCTATCGCCCAAGACGGGGAAAACAGTGGACGTTAACATACCTCCTGCTTATTATCCATAGCCCAGTTACTGAAGGCGATGGGAAAGAAACAAGGATGTGAAGGTCAGCATCGATTGACCATGAATTAGAGAATGAAATACACACATTTTGTTGTTATTACCAGTACCAAGATCAATCATGATATGCTTATTCCTGCAGCACATACGAAGCGTTATGTTAACTGAAAATATGATGTATTGAATGAGGATCACGCACCTATAGAAGAACATGACGGTACAAGGATCGTACAACTCGTACATCTGTAGTTCCGGGAGCCAGAACGACACCTCGTCAGCGATGTAGCAGGAAACGACAAGAGAGAAAAGCGCACCTTATTGAAGTCCGGAACCTCGGTGATATCGACCAAGTAGATCACAGCAAAGTTCTGCACTTTCTCCGCGACAGCATATAACGTTTCGTCCATCGTCATACATTGACTATCTCCGTCGTGACCGAAACGAATAACAACGACACGATCTTCTTCAGACTTGATAGCCTCATCAACGTGCCAGCCAGAGGGAAGGTGAGGAAGGAAATAGGACATGGGTGGACTGGTTGGGGGGTTGGGGGTTGAGTGGTAGTGGTCGAGAGCAAACTGTGATGGAAGGGGAATGATCGACTTTCCCACATTTCGGCAAGTCCCGATAGACATGAATAGATCCACTTAAACACCTTTCAACGATGCCCCCCTTTTCCACTCGAAATCATATCTGTGTAGCACTTCGAAGCGAAATACGCCATCCCACCAACTAGGCCAATGGGACAATGCTTCTATCTCTCGCTCAAACTTGTAAAGCCTGGAGTGAGCTGGCTTTGAACAGTCTATGGTACAAGATCTCTGGAATTGGAGCCCTTATTCGATGTATGCCACCCAGTATTGGAGAAATAGTCCCGGATGTAGGCTGGTAAACAAATCAATCCTTCCTTCGACGTTCCCATCGGATATTCTGACGCGATTACTAGGAACTTTTACGACAGATCATACCTTCAGATCTTGACGTTTGAAACACGGACCCCGAGTGCTCTCTGAAGAAAGTGGGAGAAAAGTCAACCGTCTCTCGGCACAAGGTTCTTGGTTTAGCGTTCAGCAAAGACGTTAAGCAACGACACTGAGAGACACATTCAAAAGCAGTAACGACTCGGGCCGTAGAAAGCGACATTACACGGATTATCGAGCTGTAGGATACCATTGTAATGTAGTGTGTGATTGGTATGATAAAGGCTGGGGAATAACTTAAGCTAATAGTCCTACTCGGGAATCTCAACCAACCGGAGCCGAGCCTCTCCACTCTCTTCATCCAAATCATCTTCAACCGTCAGGTAAATCACACCGATTTCCTCTTCACTATTCCATTCACCCTTGACACTCCCTATCGGAGATAATGGAAGCGTAATGGGAATTCCCTTCCCCTTGGGCATCCTCTGTGTGCTAATGCTGGTTTGAACTGGCACTGGAAGTGGTTTGGTTACTCCCTTCGGCAACGGTTCTGGAATTTCAGGCGGAAGGGGAAGCCTTGGCTTCAACCTTGGACCACTCGAGACCGCCCGACGGCGAGGATTGTTATTCAGTGCTTCGACCGCATGAGCAGGCGGAGGAGGGGCATAGAATGCATTGACTTTGCCGAGGTCTTCCAAACTCAAATCGGGTGCTTGAAGATTGGGTGTTGATCGATTACGTAACTTTGGGCTCGGAAGAACGACAAGATTAGCGTTCTCTTTGAATCCATTGTTCACGGAAGGTGCTAGTCGTAGGCTCTGGTTGATTGGTTTATTAGGTGTCGCTGGGGGCGCGTTCGGAGACGAGGGAGAAAACAATGTCGAAGATGTTGAAGAGGAAGCGGATATTGGGGATGGAGATGATAGAACGGTCGTTGAGGGTGAAGTCTTCACCGGAGCCAATGAAATTGACGATGAAGTCTTCAGATGACTGAGGCGCTTCCATTGCCAACTCCATTCTAGCTTAGACCCTCGTCGCGGAGACCGCGCTGGGGATGAGGCTACAGATGAAGCGGTACTTGGCCGCTGTTGCTTCTTTGAGTTTCCATTCTGGGATATATTACCGCCGCCAATTGATGCATCAATGAAAGATCCCCATAAAGAGGGCGTGGAGGGGGAGGTACCCGGTCTCTGTGCCTTTTTCCTGGATTGTTGATCGATAAACTAGATTCTGGAAGCAGAAAAATCAAAGTGCTTACCTGGGAGTATTGAGAATATGGCTATCTCCACCATGGCCGAATTCTCGACTGACTACACTTAACGGTAAATGTGTGATTGATGACCAGAGCTTGCCTCGCCGTCCAACAGTTGACGTTACCCGCCGCTCATGAGGGCAGTCATCCGTAGCGAGCGGTCCCTTAAGTCTGCTTTTGAATCCGATGGTGAAGGGTGACGGATTGCGGACAGAGTAGGCCGAATTACTCGAGCAAGCACTGTCCGGAAATTCAGAGGTCTTCGGCGTGAAAAATCCATCTTGTTGCACGGGACCAGATACGGAACGTTGGGTTGCTGATGGCGAGTCGGGTGGATAAGCGCTCTGTCAAAAAGCCTAGTCAGATTCCTCACGTTCGGGAATGGCGAGAAGAGTGTTAACCTCGCTGTAGCTTCTCCGCCGCCTGTTCGGCACCAATGGGATGTGATCAGACGACGACAGAAAAGAGCCGACGGACTTGGAAGTTGCGGGTATACTAGGAAGCAGCACTTGACTCGGTCCCGGAGTTGATGAGCGCGGAGAAACTACCACTGGTGGCGTCGATGTCGGTCCCAGCGATGTTCCATCGTCTACTTCTATAATATAGGCGTATGGATGTTGGCCACTGCCCATGTCCCGATCCTTGCTGCCCGGTATGTACGTCCTCCAAAGGTTACTTCCTGACACACTGAGGTCGATCGGAGGTGGAATGCTGCGCGTCGACGAGTACTTCATAATGTGGCAATGAACCAGGCTGTTCCGTTTCTTTTTGCGACAAACAGTGGCAATTCGAGGCCCACGAGAAAATGGGCAATAAGGTTGAAATATATCAGTATACAAGTATGAACACCACTTGCGAATCAGTGGCTATTCCTCACCGACTTCAAATCCTCTCAACCCTTGATATCGGTACTCCGATTATGAGCTTGTTCTGTACAGCCTCTCCGTCCAGGTGTTTCAATCCGCTTCGTTTGCCAATGAAAGCTCGTTCTCTGCACAGTGTATTCCTGAGCTTAGGACAACCTAAGGGCTCGGTCGACGATATTGGAAGTGATGCGCTGGATAGCCCGGGTAAGTAACAAGTAATAGGTGACCCGATTTTGAACAGATTTACCCGGGAAATATGGGTGGCGGGAAAATCGGCTAGCAAACACCGCGAGATGAAACGCCTTCAGTCGACTGGTAAAGAACAGGAACACAGGAGCAAAGAGGATCCGAGGGCCTGGCTGGAGGACGGGAAGGAAAGAAAAAGAAACCGACCAACTATGCGAACGCCGGCATAAATATCCACCTCGACCCTCAGGTCCATACCAAACGTGACAGATTCAATCGTCTCGCCTTTTGCGCCGCCCGGTGTTGGCGAAACACTTGATTCCAGTCGGCCCTCCGATGATCGAATACGTATGAGTATGATATTGATTACACAATCAACCATTCCTTTTCTGGCTTAGTGCTGTGTGATCGGGTTCGGGTTCTGGCGCCGGCTGCGGATCCTCCTCTACTCTTCTAGTATGTGCTTTTCGCCTGAGCCACCATTCAACTCAAACTGCCTGATCATAAGTATGTAGATCTGGAAGAAATTTATCTTTCATGGGTCAAGTTATAGCTAGAGTCTGTGGAAGGCTCTCAGCTGAGCGTTCAATTCTTTAGCCCTTCCGAAGAGAAAGCAAGTTTCCTCGGAGTTCTAGAATTCGAGGTGCTTCTAATTGCTTATGGTCAAAGGGAGGGGGTGGCAAATGCCCATCGTGTCCCGACTCTTCCTGTTATTGCATCATATGTATTTAATGGCAAGAGGAGCCAAATAAAGACTAACGTCAGTTCCGTATGACGATTGCATTCCCCCGGCTCTCGGAGAAGCTCCCGTCGTAGCTTGATCCTATACATATGTTGTCCCAGCCAATCACAAAAAACAACATAGTTTGTCTGACTGTGGGAGACTAGCTTGATCCCGCGTTCTAGCGGCGCGCTCAGATGACCTGTCAGGTCCAAGATTGCGAGTCGTGGAGACAAAGTACAGAGCTCGTTGGTAGTCTAATAGCAGCCGTCTGGGTTATTAAGTAAGGCCGTGAAGGAGTGTAAAAATCAACAAATCTCAGAACTTTCCTACACAGCTTCTCTACTAAGCTCTGAGCAGCAGCAGTGGGCTTTGAATGCCGGATGAGAAGCTGCTTCTGACTTCCTGTAGGCTTTTCAGAATTTAGAGGCCCTTTTTGAGCGTGAGAGTCTCACAACTCATGTTGTCTCGACTCATACATAGAGGAATCAGACCAACTGGTCCTTTGCAGCATTACAATCCGATGTTCACAAGAATGTAAATACGTTATCTGACCAGATGCGTTATCGCAGGGGTCGAAGTCGATAATCTCAGGGGGAACACGAGCGCTCACTCCTTATCGGCGGGTGTCTCGTCGATATGTAATTTGCAAGCTGGCCAATAATAGCTTGGTCAATCACGTTTTCAAATTTGGATTTGAGGGATGCGGTTACATATATCACTTTCAACCACTAACCATGGCACCAGAGTATGATTTCGCACCCCAGAGTAGTGAGGCGGTACCACCAAAACAATGCTTCATTCATTAAGAGGGCATCCTTGGTTCCTTCATCAGGAAATTACTTGAAGTCTGATAAGGCAATATATTGAGTAATCATAGGTCGCAATCCACCATCATGGTCATCATGCGTAATCATATGATCGAAAGGAATATATGCACAGATCTAGAACCTAGAAAAAAAATCGGAGTCATCATATTCAGATCGGATGTCCCCAACTTACAACTTGTCAGCGCCGTGGAAAGTATTCTGAACTATCAACGTTCGGGTCTGGGCTGCTCTCATCATACCCGCCTGTCATCAGCTGTTTAAATGTGATAGAGATACTGCGGTGGGGTTGAGTCTGGCAATGGACATGAACCTTATTCAGATTTGTCATGTTCTGTCATGCAAGCCGCTCCGACGGCAACTGATCTATCTCAATCAAAAAGTCGAATATGCACAACCATTCTCAGTCTGAAACTGAGCGGCCACTTGACATAAACACCATTGAACATGGTAGGAAGTGGTCAAAAGGCATGAGCTTCGTGTCCATGGTCAATCAAGGAGAACCTGGCGCTTCTTGTTCGTACCTCGCCATGTACTCTCTAGGAGATGAGAAAGCATAGCCTAAATTGAGTGTGAAAATCAACAAAACCCAAACTCTCCTACACAGCTTCTCTACTAAGCTCTGAACAGCAACAGTGGGCTTTGAATGCCGAATGAGAAGCTGCTTCTGACTTCCTTTAGGCTTTTCAGAACCTAGAGATCCTTTTTGAGCGTGAGAGTCTCACAACTCATAGAGGAATCCGACCAAGCCTGGTCCTTTGCGGCATTTCAATCCGATGTTCACAAGAATGTAAAATATGTTATCTGACCAGATGCGTTATCGCAGGGGTCAAAATCGATAATCTCAGGGGTCAGCAACCTGCAGCCCCTGGAATTCACCCCTTAGCGGTGTCTTGTTGATATGTAATTTGCAAGCTGGCCAATAATAGCTTGGTCAATCACGTTTTCAAATTTGGACTTGAGGGATGCGGTTACATATATCACTTTCAACCACTAACCATGGCACCAGAGTATGATTTCGCACCCCGGAGTAGTGAGGCGGTACCACCAAAACAATGCTTCATTCATTAAGAGGGCATCCTTGATTCCTTAAGCACCCATGCGCATGCTGTAGTGGATGAAAGGGCCGCTGCAAGCTGATAGAGAGTCAAACCGGCTTCTCCTACTGTATTTCACATGCGGCATCCCCGAGTATGCCCAGTCACTTGGGGAATGAAGGCGCCAGTTTCGGATGCATCTTCCGAGAATTCGTATTCACAGATGCATTTGGCTTTCCTAACCAGAAAATGTAGTAGAACGGACGAGTGAGGAAAAAGAACTACGATCAACGACTTATCCTGACAACTTCTGCCAGTGTAATACCAAAATCAGTAGAGCCTAATATGCTGGGTGCCGACTGCTCACCGCAATTCCTGAGGGGAGGACATTAATACTAGAGATCGTCACCGGAGTCGTCGCTGTTAACTGGTTCCACGTACCCATCCAATCCTTGGTTCAAGCCCCGACTAATAGTAGTGTCTACAACCTATTCCATCTTCAAGAATAGCCGAGTGGCTGAGACCACATGTAGTTCCGATCTCGAACGAATTGGATCAGGTTCTGGCAGCGGTGAACAAAACCGCGGTTTCGTCAGGGCTTGGGGAGTTTCCGTTCAAGTGAAATGTCCGGAGACACGTGTTCTTCACCTTGAGCGTCTTTTTCAGCAAGTCATGATAAATGGCCGAATTGATAGCATCAATCGTCGATCCAAGCACTCTCAAACTCGGACATCCACCGACTAATGGAACTAGACATGGGAGGGTTATCGATGGGTCGGTGGGGAGATGTCAGGAAATGATGGTCAATGATTCAGGCAGTGG
>KQ962129.1:659096-694739 GCA_001563735.1 Leucoagaricus sp. SymC.cos | reverse complement strand
TCATGAGCATCTTGACTCGTGGGCTCCATAGGGCCCGAGGTCAACGGTAAGGGAGGTGGTTTGGGAGGATTCTCGAGTTGAGAGGATGGTGGAGGGATTTCTGGTTGCAACATGCGACCATTTGTACTAGTTAAGAGCGACATTCGCGGTAGTTATCAAGAGACAAAAGCTAAGGCATCGAAAAGAATGAGGGTCGTCAAGGTCCTTCAAGGACGTGGTAGATCGTATTTGTGATGCGTGCATACGCACGATCATGCCGAAACAGTAATTGCCGAATACAGTGAGCCGGAGTGGACAACTCCACAATCTGCCATTTCGAGTAATTCGGAACGATCCGGCTCTGATCACAGCGTTGGCCGTTGCCCGGCAGTGTTGGGGACCCCGACCACTATAGCAAGGCCTAGGATTAAAGGAATAATCGATTACCTTGATCTTCGCAGCTTGGCATGCCAACCCAGCAGAGCGGTGCAGTGATGGTGGTGATAGTATTGCACATGTCGTAGACATAGAGCGTTTGCAGTAAGGTAGACGCAGTTCAGATTCATCGACCTTGAGCGCGGGTGGCAAGTGACACTGAGTCTTTCATGCGCAGAGCACAGCCACGTTGCAGGTGTCTCTTCAGCCATCACGACCACTCAAAAAGCATTATAAATGTTTGAGGTGCATTTCTGCAAATTCTACTGCCAAAGAAATCTGGAAAACAAATTTTCCAAGATTTCTCAGGAAACAATTTCTTTACTTTTGTTATTTATGAGTTTATAATGAATTTTGAGTGTGTTTGTCACACAAATCACGCTTAGGGGTGTCCAAGGTCAATGAATCTGAACTGCATCTACCTTAGCCTTTCACTTGCTGGCATACACTCACAATGTCAATATTCCCAGTGAGAAATGCGGGATGCTGGTGTCACTTGGAGGCACCAAGGGGGCCGTGGGAATTCAATTCCTGCACCAGCATCAGGATAAGCTAGCCTCACCTTTCGACTTTTTCCCACCCATTTTGAACTACAGTCATCTCACCCATTTCCCTCTCATTTGCCACCTCATGTCTTTATGACCTGTGTAGATATTCCCAAACAAATAAATATGTTTTCCCCCACAAAACCCCTGGTCCCCTCCAGAGAGCTTGCATCTATCAAAACTCCTGAAATTAACAAGTCTCTTGGCTCTCCACCTGGTCTGTCCTCTTTGACATGGATACTGCCAACTCCTACTGTCCCCTAGCTTGCTACCATGACAAAATCACTGGAAAATGCTTCTGTGACTGCTGGCATGCAATTTTGTGCTGCATGAAGTCTCTTTGTCAACTTACAATTGTCATTCTAAGGCTCTGGATGGTCCTAGTGCTCTCAAACAAAAATCTGGCTCTACTTCAAGTACCCTACATGCAAAACAGACTCAAAGGACATCTGTATCAGCACAAGGACCCAGACAGGCTGATGCTATACAGAATTTTGAGGAAGATCCAGTATATTTATACTCTAAATAATTAAATATAACTAATATATGTTGTACAGATCTTCTTGAGCAATTTTTCTAGTTTTGGGAGATCATCATCATCTGAGCAATCCCTGTCTCCATCACCACCACCATCTCCTACACAGCTGCTACCTCTATTGCCACCTCTGCCTCTGCGTTACACTAGATGATAAGCTGATCTAAGTTACTTCTATTTATATTGATAATCTCAAGTTGGCTCAAGAGTATATTGACTAGCTATGTGGTGCTTGACTGGATGATTCAGGCATCTGATAAAACTCTCAAGCATCTTTGTGAACTAGTTCAAGAGTGTGTTGATTTTGATGATTCTAATATACAGTTTTCTATCAAGATGTTCATGAAGACAATCTCTGTCTTAGAGAAGATATACAATGAGGTCTGCCAACTTGTCAGTGAATATTTTTCTCAGATTTTACCTATATTCCATTACTGTTATCCATATTAGGGATTGTTTATCTAGAACAGTCCCAGTAAGGCTGTCTATACAGACTTGGGCCTTAACAAATAGACTAGGAGAAACACTCAAGGGTTAACTTTGCCTGAATATAAAGTACAAATAGTTGAAGTGTGTAACTGAACAAGATTAAACTAGCTAACCATGAATATACATGAGGGTTATATACTGACTACTAAGATGAGAAAAAGAGATATATAAATAGAATAAAATACTAGGCATTACTATCACATAACATTAGCCTGTCTGTAAACTCAAAGTGTCTGAGAGTTCAAAAGACTAAAAAAAAGAAAAAGACAAATGCAAGTCTGATAGTAACAAAGATAATAACAAAGACTAATAAGAATGTAGTGAAGATGGGAGTAGGTCTGTAAGACAAGGAATATCAGTCAATAGGGACTTCCAGTGACATTTGCCATGGTGACATTGTCAAACTCATTATATCAAGAGTCAGTGTAATTAGTGTAGCAACTAGAAGTGGAGAGAGATTAATACTTTCTTTGTTGAGTCAATGGGTATTAGTTTCATCTATGTCCTGGTCCTTGTTATAACTCTGGGTAACTTACTCTAGATAAGACTCATAGACTGTAGTAGACTACAGTATCTATTTCCTTGTTACCTTGTATTATTCTGTACTACTTATTCTTGTTCATCTTGTATTACTCTGTATATCTAGTATAAGTATCTTAGGTAGAGCTCTATATTTCTTATGCTTTACCAATTGTACTTTCTCCTTACTTGCTCTCAAGCCTTTGTCTAAGTTGCAACCTGAGTTCACTCATAAAGTCATAACATTTGGTAAAGCATCACTAACTCACCTTGCTAAACAGAACAAAGATATAAACAAAATGGGTCTTATGGAGAGGACAATTCTGTCAGAAGAAAAGCAGTAAGCATAGCTGAGCAACTGGCAGATGAGGAATATGTATAACAGTTATTACAGAAGAAATAAGACAATGAGATACCAGAAGAATTGTCAATAGAGACAGATAAAAAAGAACCCAAACCTGAATACAAAGAAGCAGAAGGAGAATCTGCTTGAGAACTAGAACACTTATCTGCAGCATTAGGGTCACTCAGTATTAGCCAACAATTGACATTAGAAGAAACAGACACAGAGGAATCAAATAGCATAGAAATGTCTCAAGAGCATAAAGGCATGGATATAGGAGAAGTTCTCCCACCACCTACATCTATTACACAAACAATAGTGCAGACACAGCACAAATCATTTATATCTGAGCAAAGGTATTTTAACAGGTCAAGAGCTAAATGGGAAGACTGGTGATATAGCATGATATTCTACATTGTGGAAAATGATATCAGCAATAAACAAGTTTGTGTAACAGCAGTCCTGTCTAGGATGAAGGGAGGAATAGCAGAATCATATGCATTGGTAATAGTGAAAGAGATGATGAAAAGCAACTATTAGAACAACTTCATTTGGAATACTTGGGTGAAAGAACTTGAGACCAAGTTCTCAGACAGTATAGGAAGAGAAGAGGCTAAATGGAAGATTGAACAACCCTTCTTTCCCACATACCACCATCTTCACTCTGGAGTGCTTTTCTCTATGTCATTGCCATCTTCAGGTCACTTACATGATGCACTCTCTGCCACTTTAGGGTTTATAACATCTATTCCTTACTGCCACTGGGACACTCATGATATCCACTAGCTCTCTTGGTGTTGAGTTTGAGTTCACTTCTCCACTGCTCTTTTTCTGGTAGAGGGGGGAGTTTCTGTCTCCTCTGCTTCTTCTCTCCTGTTCCCTTCTGCTTCAGTGGTTAGTTAGAGCCTTCCTGCTGGTCTGGGCATGCTCTGGTGTGCTCAGGCTATGCTCATCCCCCAGTCACCTTTGTGGTCCCCAAATCTGCAGTTTAGCTGAATAAGCTGCTGCTATTTCAGTTGAGTGCTTTTTTTGTGCTTGACTCATTCTTCCTTTCTCAGGCTGGTTACCCACTGTGCCCACCCTCTCTAGTATCAGCATTTCATTAATGCCTCTCTCTTGGCATTGAGTTGAGTTTGCTCTTCTGCCTTCTTCTCTCTTTCCTGTGGGATTGTAGCTTTGGCTCCCCTGCTCTTTCACTAGTCATTGTGGAAATCCCATAGTGGTTGCCTTCACTGGCACTAGCTTTTTTCAAGGGAGCTCCATGCCCTCTCACTGCTGGCTGCTAATGCAGCTGGTACCCAATTTTCACCATGTGTCTAGTACATGCTCATTTCTGAGATGCTGTCAGGTTGACCCCCTCAGATCATGTTTGTTAGATCAAGTACCTCTTGTTCAGTCAGTGACTAGAGGATTGGGAAATCTGGACTTGAGTAGTATGGATAGTTGCTCTAGTTAGCTATGGCTAGTCAATTATATAGTATTACTCAACAATATGTATTTATCATAGTTCCCAGGCTCTCCTGGGAAGCAGACTGCTATCATGCACTGCTTTATAAAATTTTGATCCAAAAAAAAAAAAAAAAAGAATGGAAGATTGAAGGATTTAGACAAGGACAAATATATGTCTAAGACTTTCTGATTGAATTCAAAGTCCTCAAATGCAAAGCCCAGACAGATGACACCTATGCACTTTTCTTGTTGAAGAAGCACATTCACCTTGATGTCATCAAGACTATCATGGGATATATGAGATATTCTTCAGACTATCAGCCAGACTCCTACAAAGAATAGATTAGTATAAATTTACAGAGATGAAGCATCATCATACTACAGAAAGTGGTATTACCTCTAGAGGATGAGAACAGCCAATGGAAATTGGTCAGATGGCACTTCAATATAGAGACAAAAGCAACTCCAAGTGCTACAGCTGTAGCAAGTTTGGCCATATTGCAGCTAAATGCCCTAAGCCCAAGAACACATGTGCTCCAGCCAAGAACATCCAGTGCTACAATTGTGGCAAGTTCAGGCACATCTCAAAATACTGCAAGACTCCATAATAAAACAAACCTGATATTAGGGCCATAATGGAGATATCAGAAGAGGGGGAAAAAACCAAGGAGGAGGGTTTTCCAGAAGGCTCAAAGTAAGATACATAAACTTTTGAGCCTATAATTATAGAGTTTCTATTCCACATTCTTCACAATATATTATTCTCCAATAACAAAACTCTCAGCATGAACTCCTCACCACACCCACAGTAAACTAACAGGCTAAGGTTAAAGCACTCATCAACTTGGGATGTACCTATACATGTATATCAGAAGACAAAGTCAAGGAGCTGGGAATACCACTGAAACTAGTCAATAAGCCATTCAAAGTCTTTAATACAGATGGAAGCCCTAGCAGCCATAAACCAATCACACACTATACTGACATTACTCTCAATACCCAAGGACAAAAGAAACAGATCAAAGCAGTAGTCACAACCTTAGACTCTGCAGATATTTTTTTAGGTCATAATTGGTTAATCTACCACAACTCCAAAATTGATTGGCAAAATGGTATTGTCAAATTTATAAGATATCCCCCTCAGTGTTGTGCCAGCCACAGCTTTGATGACCATCACAGTCAGTGGATGCCATCCATCAGCAGCTTGCTGCCAGCTGCTGGCATTCTGGCAGCTTTCCCACAGTTGGCTAGAGTCCTAGAGCAGCCATCAGGCATCCATCAGGATCTAGATAAGATATATGGGAAACAGTTCCAAGAGGCCTTCCTCATCCATCTCACCACTGTACTAATTGCTATAGCTCTGATATGGCTTCAATAGAGAATTTTGTATATAATATAGCCTGTAGACAATTGCAGGAAGTGGCCTCTGTAATGGCAATTTCAATGTATATCCATTGTGAAGCAGATGGCAGGAATATATTAGATGATAAAGTGGGAGTAGACTGACTGATGTGTGGTACAACCTCCATCTAAGAATAGGTTACCTTTTCCAAACATCGAGAAAAGTCACTCATGTCCTATGATATCACTGATTATTGTTCACTAAGCTTAGCATCTACTATCATCTCCACCTTACTATCCTACACAAGAATGTCAGCACCACAGCAATCTACAGTATTCGACATGAAGCTGTATATATATGAATTCCCAGTCAAAAATGTCCATATTCCAAATGCCCATGTGGTACAGTATTACAACTGGGAGAAGGGCAGAATGAATAAGAAGAAGAAAGTTTATTGCAAAAAATGTTATGATTTGGTGTTTGGACAGGAGAAGGCAAAGGACCTGGCAGTGGATGTTTTAGTCCTTCAAGCTCAAAGTATGCAACTATAGTTTCCCTAGATTATCCATCTTCATCTAATAAATTGATTTAGTTTGGCTTAATGAAAATCCTCGAGGGTACATCTCAAGCAATACTGATACAATAACAAACCACCTGCAGATATGTCAGCTATGGGATGCAACAGTAAACCAAATGGCCAATGAGTGCAGTATTGAAACAAAGATTTGACATGACTCAAAGGCAGCCAGATTGATTTCAAACTAAGCAAGCTTTCCAACAATTAGTGTTATAGATTCCCATATGCACTTTCATCCCTACTCTGCTCCACCTCCTTTGAGCCATCAACTGTCATTAGCAGGTCTTCTCTCAGAGGCTTCTTTTGACAGTCATTTGGCAGATGCAAATACCCTTGATTCTCTTCTGGAACTAGGGGATTCCATTTCACAGGTCAGTGCTACTTTAAGTGCCTATTTATCTTATCAGAATCTCCAGCCAAGTTCCCAACCCAGCTCTTGCATCAGCCCATCATCTAATGTACCACATCTCATACATGAGCCCTACACATTTGAATGGACAGATATGCTCAAGCAAATGTTTGAGCGATTGCTCTTATAGCTGGTTGCTGCATGTGACCTCTTATTTAATTTTGTTGAGAATGTGGAGTGGAACCAATTCTGTGCCAAATGGATTCCTGGATCGCCTTGTGTTGGGTGGAAGCCATTAAGCAGTCATGTTCTGAATGGCCTCCTCAATTCATTCTGATCTTATACACAAGGGCAGATCTGGAGAAAAATGGTGACACTTCAGAGTGATGGATGGACAAGTGCATTTTGGAAGCATTTGGTGGTGTTTCTTGTCACTATCAATTCAACAAAGCAAGTGAGCATGTTCAGTAAATAAATCTTTGTCCAATTTTAATATAATGTTAATAGGTTCATATTGTTGAGGTCAAAGACACAACCAGTGAATGACAAATTGCAGAGACTTTTTTAAATGATATCAACACTATCTACCAGACTCTAATGGTTAATTGGAACACTCAAGTTGTTATCCTGGTTACTGATGCTGCAGGTGAAGCAAGAAAGGCCAAACAATTGTTTGGAATTGAGCATCCTGAGATCATGGTCCTCGACTGCTATGCACACCAAGTAAGAGTTCAATAGAGTTTATTTCTGATAGCACTGAATCTTGATTAATAATATCAGATCAATCTAATTGTTGGCGATTTCTTTAAATCTGAATCCCCATTGCTAGAATATGCAAAGCTCAGTGAAGAGATGATAACCTGGCTTTGAAGCAAGATCAGGATTCAAGAGTCCCTTCTCTTATCTATTATATGACCAGTCATCACTCGCTGGATAGCTCATTACATGTCTTTGCAGTGACTTTTGACCCTTTGCCATGCCTTGAAATCTTTAGTTCTTGCTGACACAAACAGATGATCTACTGATTGTTTATTTGAAGACACTGCTGGAGATAGGAAATCAAGGGAGAAAGCTGAGCGAATTGTTGAGCTCATCAACAATGATCTCTTCTGGCACAACATTGCACTGTGAGCTATTTTTAACATCTAATCAAGTCTTGCAATGTTATCTTATCTAATCTGATGTTGTCCTCATTTAGTCTAATACACTATCTTGAGCCACTTGCTATTGCTGTGAACATCATGCAGAGATTGTTCTGCTGTATAGATCAAGTTCTCATCACATTTGGGTTTCTTCACTTGATCTATGGGCAGTCTAACATAGCACATGAGCAAAATGCTCAAATAGCCATTATTAACAGCCTTGAAAAGTGGTGGACCAAATCTGATCAAGAGCTATTTATTGCATTTGTTCTTGTTAACCCATGCTTTCAGACAAAGCTCTTCCACTACTATTCATGCTTTAATGAGCACAATTCCACCAGTCTCTTAATTCATGTTTACTGAAGGTTTTACCAAGCTGATCCACCTTCTGAGTTCTATAAAGACTTGGATAAATTCTTCAAAGGTGTAGGCATGTTTGAAGAACTTGATGCAGTAGTTGCACAACATCTCAATGATGTATACGCTAATGTAAGTCTTCACTTATTGTGCAACAGCCACCTAGAATTGAGTCATTCCTCAGCATACTCAACCTGATCCCATTTGAGTTCTCCGATGGTATCAAATGATTGGCTTTCCACTTGAGGACAAGTCCTCATTTGGTTGCCTTGCTATACATATCCTCTCAATCTCTGCCAACTCTGCTTCCTGTGAATGACTATTCAGTGTATATGGAAACATTCTTACTAAGCTTTGAAATCGGATGTCCTCTAACACTCTCACTGGCCTTGGAGAGATGAAGCTCAATGTTTGTAGTGAGCATGTCCAGAACAGAATACATGGAGTAATGCAGAAGTGGCAATTTGGACCACCACAGCCAGCTAGCAGAGATCATGACTCCACAGACCCAAAGGTGGATGGGCAAAAACTCAAATCATCACTGCTCCAGAACACCATTAACAGTACAATCCTATTCTACTTATATTGCTACTATAACTGATTGGATTGTAGCTTTGTTCTCAGCCCATGTTCCATCAGACCAAAACAACATGACTCTCAACATGTTAACACCTCAGCCAGAATTTAGCTCATTCTCAGCAATTATTTCTACACACACCAATTCTGTATCATCTGATGATGTAGATCAAGAAGGCTTCGGAGTTCCAACTCCATGGGTCAGTGTCAAACTCTCAGAGCTTTTTGACTTTGATTTGCTATATTGGGAGAACTTGTATAGCTAATTTGCAGCAACAACCTTTGAAGCTGAGTTGGAGCTCTATGACCTTGCTAACACAGGTGCTGAGGGCAATCCAGATGGTGAAAATGAGGAAATTGGTGACACAAATGAATTCATAATGCTTTCTTAATCATAATCTTTGTTATCAAGCCATGTATCATATGAAATAAAGGAACTATATGTTTTCTGATCATTATCTATGCTATCTTCCCCCCATCACCAAAATGTTGTCATAGCCTGATGGCATCAGCTGCAGATGCCTGTCAATGACAGCAGTTGCCAGCTTTCATAACCACTGTGCTAACCAGTATCTGGTTGGCATCTGCACACAATACTGATCCCCCTAGCTGTGACATTCCTTATCATAACATTTATATTGAGCCCCACATTTGAAAACTCTAGGATCAAGAGTTGGAGAAAGAAGAAGAGAAACAACCTGACCCAACTACAGCTGAAGACCTGCTCAAGTATATAAAGGAATATACTCACCTGTTTAACAAGACTAACTTTGACTAACTTCTTGATTACACACAATGGGACCATAAAATCAAACTTATGAACAATACACCTTCTGAACTTTGAGCCAAGATATACTCTATAAAATTAAAAGAGGAAGAGGAACTTAATATATTCATCAACAAAAACTTAAAGTCAGGAAGAATATATATTTCAAAGTTGCAATATGCAGCCTCTTGCTTCTTCATTCCTAAGAAAGACAGTTCAAAATAATTAGTACAAGATTATAGGAAAATTAACCAGTACATGGTCAAGGACAAGATGCCCATCCCACTCATTAGTAAAGTTGTCAACCAACTCAAGAACGCTAAGCTGTTTAGCAAATTCAATATTATTTGGGGATACAACAATATTTGTATTAAGAAAGGTGATGAATAAAAAGCAGTATTCCTGACAAATTGTGATCTATTAAAACCCACAGTTATGTTCTTTGGTTTATGCAACTCTCCCACCACCTTTTCACATATGATGACCACTATTTTCCAAAAAATGATCTATAATAGTACATTGACAGACTACATGGATGATTTCATAATCCCAGCTCAGTCAGAGGCAGAACTTCAAGAAAAGATGTTGAGATTCTTGAAAATTGTGGCCAAACACAATCTATACTTCAAATAGTCCAAGTATGAATTTGGAGTGTTGAAAGTGCCTATTTTGGGAGTAGAGATGGGAAACAGGATGAGGAAAGTGCATATCATGAAACAAAAATTCTTCAACTTGAAAATCGAAGAAATTGCTGAAAGAAATCAATGCTCTGGGGACCTTATAAATTAGGTCTTTTTTTAAAAAGAAATTCAAAGATTTATATACTAGTACATGATAGCAGTCCAGTCCTGGCTTAGTAGGCCAGGTTACTGTTACAAGCTATGCTAGAGGCCAAAGAAGACTACATAATGAACAAAACAGTTAACAAGTCCATATATCCATCCCAATCAGCCTTGTCAGACATCCCCCTTCTTACAAGGGCCTAGTCAATATTTTGGTTTCAGTAGTAATGGCCGAGCATGTGCCTACCCTTGCACTCAGCCTCCACTGTCTTCTGGGAGATTTCCTGGATCACCTCCCACAAGTCTGAGGGGGCTGACTTTTCAGCCAACTATGCCCAGTCAAAGTAGTGGTGCCAGAATGGGCACTATTGGTCAGAAGCACTGTGATCCCCTTTACAGTTCACACAGCACATAGCATGTGGGCATGAGGCTCCCATGGGGGTCAGTTCCTGGGGTGGCTTCACAGAGGGGCTACCCCTGCAACAGGAAGTGTGGTCATGATAGCCAGCTTTGGTATGAGGACCAGTGCACTGGGGGCATTGGGGGGCCTGAGAATAACAGGCACAAGTCAAATGTTCCCAGTGCCAGCAATGCTGGCACAGAGAGATGCCAGAGTGGGAGCAGGCTGTATGCACAAAGCACGAGGCCAGGCCAAATTAGAAGAATGAACCAATCAAGCACTTAGCAATAGCACCAGACTGGGAGTTGAGAATGTTGAACTACACAGTGGCAGTATCAGCATATCAGAAGTTGCACATGACCTGAGGGCTATTCACAAGAGTAAATGAGCTAGCCATGTGGGACTTCCCCATGACAGCCTAGACATCAGAAGTGGTGACCTGCTGGCCATCTGTCTTAAAGAAAGGAATGTCCACAACCTTGAGATAGGAATGTGAATATAGAAGAGCAGCCTCAACTCCACCCTCAGCAAGGGAGAGGAGGCAGGAAACACTAGCCTTCACTAAGTCTATCTCATTCTGGGAGGTGACACAAGAAGTGAGGAGGGAAATCCTCTCATACATAAAATGACAGGAGTTGACCTGAAGGTCACACTTGCTGATAGAATGATTAGCAGCCCCCACCAAAGCTGGGAACTGTGAGGAAGAAGGGAGTGGGT
The DNA here is from genome assembly GCA_001563735.1 of Leucoagaricus sp. SymC.cos. Lineage (NCBI taxonomy): Eukaryota > Fungi > Basidiomycota > Agaricomycetes > Agaricales > Agaricaceae > Leucoagaricus > Leucoagaricus sp. SymC.cos. The sequence goes on along the minus strand of KQ962129.1, from coordinate 683,437 downwards.
CAATCTTGATGAGGACCTGCTGCCGGGAAGGATCAGGAACAGTCAATTTGATCTTCTGCTTAGAAGCAGTAGATAGGACAGAAGTCTGATATATCACAATGATGTGATCAGAAGGGAGGTCAGGGACCATCTTGGCCAAATTGACCAATGATGTCATGTTGCAAACAGTGTCAGCATAACTATACTTAACACTAGAGAGAAGAGGGGGATGCTTGGTGGACTGAGCAGGCTAGGAAGGAGGAGCAGGCTTGGGAGCTGGAAGAGGATGGGCAGTAGCCTTGGAAGGAGGACCACATGCTGGAGCAGAGGGGAGAGGAGCAGCTGAGTCAGCCATTCCATGGATTGGAAGGGGACACTGCAGGGCGTCATGAGGCAGCATGTCACACAAGGCTGAAACTAAGATAGGCACATTAGGAGAGTCATTGAAGGGCAGAAGATGCCCTTGAGCAGCAAATATATGCCCCACTGTAACAGACAAGGCATGTGCAAAGTGCATAAGGTTCCACAGATCAGACCAAGGCTTACCAGCCAAGGCTACAAGTGAGTTATTGAGAGATGTGACCCTATCCACCAAGCCAGCAGAGGGATGAGCAGACAGCTAAGAGGCAGCAGACAGAGGGTGGAGACAAGGAGCAAAAGTACTAGCCCCTAGAGAAAGATCACCAATAACCAGGAAAGGAGAGACTGGGGGAGCAGGAGTGGATGGGCATGACACAGAGGGCACCAGGTGAGCTGGAGGGGGCATGAGCTTAGCAACAACCAAGCTATGCTTCTTCTTGCCTTTGCTCTTGTGAGAGACAGACATAATGGGATCAGGTGGCCCAGCAGGGAGGACCAATGCACAAGGAGTAGAGGGGCCCACTATTTTGGTGTTACCCCTCTGCAACAGAGTGGAGCTTGACATCTCAGCCTCTGACTCAACTTTGACGTCCTCATCCCAAGGATAATTCTTTAGATTGCAAATATATTGTGATGTATTGGACATTGTGTAGCTAGACACTGACAATACCAGTACAAACTGATGATGGTGGTGTGTGGGAAAGAAGAGATGTTCCTAGGTTTCATCAACTTCTATAGAAAGTTTATTGAAGGATTTAGCAATATCACAGGGCCCCTTAATGTACTCAAAGAGAAAACAAAATGGAAATAGGGACATGATAAACAATGGGCATTTGATATCCTAAAGCAGCACATCATCAAAGAACTAGTATTGATTCTTTCTCAACTTGATGGGAAATTCTGAGTGGAAACAGATGCATCAGGATATGCAATAGGTGCTATCTTGTCTTAGGAACAAGACAGAAAATAGCACCTGGTAGCATTTATATCATGTACCATGAGCCCAGCAGAATAGAACTATGAAATCTACAACAAGGAGCTTTTAGCCATCATGGAAGCCTTATGAGTTTAGCAGCAATATCTCAGAGATGTGAGAGAAATGTTTGATATTTGGACAGATTATAAGAACCTAAAGTATTTCAGAGAACCACAGAAGCCTAACAGAAGACAAATGTGGTGGTATCTTAAACAGCAAGACTATGACTTCATTATTTGGCACATATCTGGCAAGACCAACACCAAAGCTGACATTCTCTCTTGTCATGACAAGCCTGATTGGCAGGAAGAGAACAAGATAGTCACCCTTCCAAAAAAAACTTTGTATGCCAAGTAGCCATGGAAGAAGAAGCTATTACCCCCATCTCTATCATTCTACTCCAAGAAGCATGTTTCAAGGTTCTTGTTAATATGGATATAGAGCAACAAGTCTGAGACTGCAAAACCTGAGAAACTGAGGTACTTAGAGGACTCAAAGACCCATCCAAGGGATTTATAGAGAGCAACAGTATAATTCACTACCAAGAAAGAATTTACATCCTACCAGAAGATGACCTATAGTCCAAAATCATACAGGAATTTCATGATGCACCAGACACAGGACACCTAGGCCAACATCAAACACTAGAGGTCCTATCAAGAGACTTTTGGTAGTCTGGCATATGACAAGATATAAAGAGATTTGTGGGAGGATGTGACATTTGCCAAAGAACCCAAATTCATCAAAAATAAAAGACAGCATCACTACATCCCCTACCTGTCCCAGCACACTCATGGGAGAAGATCTCTGTTGATCTAATCAGCCTCTTACTGCCCTCTGATAGGTATGACACTATTCTTGTTATTGTTGACCATTTTACTAAGATGATACACATGATATCCACTACTATGATATTAACAGCAGCACAACTTTTTTTTTTTTTTTTTTTAGTTTAAAAATAAAAATTTATATAGTGGTGCATGATAGCAGTCTGCTCCTGGGTTATAGATGCCTGAAACTATGATAAATACAATGTGTCAAGTCATACTATATACTAAGATATCTATACACAGCAGCACAACTCACTACTCTATATTGGGACCAAATCTGGAAATTGCATAGTCTGCCAAAGAAGATCATCAGTGATTGAGGACTACAGTATGTTGAAGGGACTTATGTAATCATGAGAGGGGAGTGTATTGGGAGACAAAAGGATGAGGAATACAGGAGATTATCTACAGTATTTATATGTTTTCTACATCTACTACAGAGAACAATGGAGGATTAATAAACAATGGGTGTTATGGTGGAATGTGTCATTGTGTTGTGTATCACTACTTGTGTCATGGACATTTCATGATTGTCCAAATATAGAAATCACATTTCAACACAGTATATATCAGGGTTTATAGAAGGTTTATATAAAGCTCTTGGGATCAAACAGGCTTTGTCAACTACTTATTACCCACAGACTGATAGTCAGACAGAATAGATCAATCAAGAAGTCGAGAATTTCTTATAGAAGTATGTGGGCTATAAACAGAATGATTGGGTGTTCTGGCTTACAGTGGCAGAATTCCATTATAATGATAAGCAGCACTTAGCAACACACCACTTTCTATTTTATCTGAACTATAGAAGACACCTATGGAAGGGGATCACTTTGGTATCTTCATCAGCACCAGCAGTGCAAGATTTCATAGCTTCATAGCAAATTTGACCAAGGCATGGGAGATGGCAGCAGAGAGCATGGAACAAAACTGAAAGAGCATGGCAGTAGTATATGACAGAAAAAGAAAAGAAGCCCAGTACTACCAAGTTGGAGATAGCATATGGTTGGAAGCATCCAACATCACCACTAATCAACTAAGCAAGAAGCTAGATTATTGGAGATATAGTCCCTTCCCAATTTCCAAGATAGTTGGAAATAGAGCTTATTGTCTCAAGCTGCCACCTCAGTAGATCATCTATGATGTCTTTAATGAGTCACTCCTATTGCTAGTGAGAAAACCTGAGTTTCTGGTTTAACAGAAGCCTCCACCTCTACTACTGGACCTGATCAATGCTGAGAAAGAGTGGGAGGTTGAGGAGATCTGAGGTCACTGAAAGCAGGGTAGAGGAATGCAATATCTTGTCTACTGGAAAGAGTATAGTGATGAAGAAGATCAATAGTTACCCAAGTCCCATCTGTCAAATGCAGAGGAGACAATCTAAGAATACCATGCTAGGTTCTTAGAGCAAACCTAATTGGGAAGGGGGATAAAACTCAAAAACCTGATAAAAACCACATTGAAACCACAGACTCAGTCAAACATAATCTAGCTATCACTTCAGTACTAGTTATCCCTTGTTGAGTCTACATCACTATCTTCTGAGCTACTGCCATTATCTTCATTATCATCATCACTGCTTCCATTGTCACTGCTAAATATGACCACTCTGGTGACTGTAATGTCATTCATCAAACCTTACCCAACTGCAACCACTCCATTGTTGACCTCTAGGAAGCCTGAAGCCCTCTTACCCACAATGCTCCAAGCAGCCAAGCATACAACAGCCAAGTTCCAGTTTCTAGCCTTTAAATCAACAGAGAAGGCTGCTACATTAGAAATAGAATATGTGGACCTGAAAGAAGTAAAGCCATGGAACTAAGTCCTACAAGATCCCCTATACCTATACAATGACCTTACCTGCTCCATTAATGCCCTTGCAGTCCTAGAACAACAACTAAAGCTTTTCATTGATTCAGCCCATAGTCTCACCACAATTCTGGCAGATTTAGAGGGAAATGCTATTAAGTTAAGTGCTGGAGGACATCAAGGTGCAGATGCCCAGAACTTTGTAGAATGCATTGCTGCCACCTTTTGTTATGTCAGGACCACATGTCTAGTCCCCAAGGCCCACTTACTCCAATGTATCCTCACCCAGCATTTCTATGAATATAACAGTATTGGGAAACAGTTTATCATCGACCACATTGCCAAAGTCACTCAATCTTACACTCACACTGACCCATACCCTGTTCCCCTTTCTACTGGCAAACATACTCCCCCTGCTCCCACTACAACTAAAGATCCGACTGAAGAGTTGAACAAAGAGCAGGACATTGAAATAGATGACTACAATTTGAACAACACTTCTGCTGAAGGAATATTAGGGCCTGCAGCTATTGAAGATGCCCATGCTCTCTACAACTTCCTCCAGAAGCATAACACTGACACTCTTAAAATATCTACTTCTACCTACTTCATTGCTCCCCACTAGTTTTATATGCAATAAAAACATGGAGAAAGTGACAATGAGTACTGGGCCAATGTTGTTGACAAGTTCTTAGAGTACTATGTAAATCAACCCTTCTTTCCCATGTACTACCACCTTTGCTCTGGGGTGCCTCCTTCTTTGTGGTCTTGCTGCCCTCTTAGGGTCACTCACAGTCCACTATCCTCACTGTTTTAGGGTTCACAGCATCTGCTCTTTGCTTCCATGGCTGGGATACTTGTGATGTCCACCTACTCTTCTAGTGCTGAGTTGAGCATACTTCAGCTGTACTCCTCTACCTCTTTCTATGCCTTCTTGGGCTGTGCCCAGGTTGGTATCCCTTCTCTCTTGACCCTCTTCTGCCTTAGTGGTTGGTTAGGGCCTTTCTGCTGGCTTGGGTGTGCCTGTGTTGCGCTCAGGCCATGCATTCCCCCAGTTACTCCTAGGGCCCCTAAATCTGCAGTTCAGCTGAGTAAGCAGCTGCTATTTCTGTCAAGTGCTCCTTTGCACTTAACTCATCCTTCTTCTCTTGGGCTGGTCTCCTGCCTGCTCCTCTCAGTTCTGGTGCCCCCTACTGCTGGGACCTTTCTCTCTCTGGGGTATTGAGTAAGTTTGCTCCTCCATCCCTTTCTCTTCCACAATGTGCTGGTCTCTTTGAGGCTGCCTCAACTATCCCAGGTCCTTGCAGGGATAACCCCTCTGTGATGCCTACCAGGGCCTGATCCCCACAGGAGCCTTATGCCTACATATGGCACACTGTGCATCCATGGTGTTGCCACTTATTATCCCCTCCTGGTGCCACTGCCAAGGTAGTGGGCATTTCAGGATATCCCTTAGAAGATATTAGCAGCCAGGCATTGGGTGCTTGCTTGGTCATCCCTGATGAAACTGAAATATCAACAAGGCCCCTATTTTGAGGAGGGCATTAGATAGTTGCTGGTCTCAACAGATGTTTGGACTTTTGCTATATTATACCTTATTTAGTCATTTCTGGCTCTCCCCCTGTACAGTATCCTGGGCTATGGCCTGGGTGCAGACTGTTATCACACACTGCATTATAAATTTTTGAATTAAAAAAAAAAGAAAAAAAAGTACTATGTAAATTTCTAAGCCTGCTTCAATTCCCAGCACATCACTATCTACAAAGAAGGACCAGATAATGCCCCATTCTTCATTGGTCATAATGAATATCACATCTAGTTTGCAATAGCCCAAGTCAAGAAAGACCTTGCAAGGTTCCTTGTCAAAGGATAGAAGTAATCCATCAATACCTCTTCCTACTGTACATGTGGAATCTACAAGAGGTACCTCTTCCATCACTAAGGACTACTGTGACTCCTGTCAGGTATCTCTTCTGTCATTATGTTCATACCTTAGAAGGATCTTTTCATTAGTCATTTATTCATGAGGACATGAACCCTGAGGAGAAGGTGATGTTACAACTCTGGGTAATTTACTCTGGATAGGATCCATGGACTGTAGTAGACTACAGTATCTATTCTCTTGTTATCTCATATTACTCTGTACTACTTATTCTTGTTCATTCTGTATTACTCTGTGTACCTAGTATAAGTATCTTAGGTAGAGCCATATATTTCTTACACTTTACCAATTGTACTTTCCCCTTACTCGCTCTCAAGCTTTTGCCTAAGTTGCAACCTGAGTTTGCTCATAAAATCATAACAGTCCTCATTGCTAGCAGTGGGAACAGATATAGTTGTGGAAGTCAATTGTTCAGTAGCCAGAAGCAGGTATGTAGCAGGCACTGCAAGTAAGACTAGGGCAATTAAGGGGGTGGTATTCTCTATAGCTACAGTGAGTCTAGCACATAGTCCTCCTTCTGAGGCTACTGTCCATCCTCTTCTGGCTTCCAAGCCCACTCCTGCTCCTCAGCCCACTCAGTCTGCCAAGTGTCCCCCTCCCCCCTCCAGTGTTAAGCGTAGTTATGCTGATACTGTTTATGACATGACATCTTTGGTCAATTTGGCCAAGATGGTCCCTGACCTCCCCTCTGACTGTATTATTGCAATGCATCAGGCTTCTGTCCTGCCTGCTGCTTCTAAGTGGAAGATCAAGTCCACTATTCCTGGTCTCTCCCAGCAGCAGGTCCTCATCAAGATCAACTCCCTCCCCTCCTCCTCACAGTTCCCAGCTTTGGTGGGAGCTGCTAATCACTCTCTTGGTAAGAGTGACCTTTGGGTCGACTTTTGCCACTTTGCATATGGGGGGATTTCCCTTCTTACCTCTTGTGTTGCTTCCCAGGGTAAAATAGACCTAGTGAAGGCTGATGTTTCTCACCTCCTCTCCCTTGCTGAGAGTGGGGTTGAGGCAGCCCTTCTGTGCTCACAGTCCTATCTTAAGATCATGGATGTCCCCTTCTTTAAGGCAGATGGCCAGCAAGTTACTGCCTCCAATGTCCAAGCAGTCATGGGGAAGTCCCACATGGCCAGCCTCTTTACTCTTGCAAACAGCCCTCAGATTATACACAACTCCTGACACACTGATACTGCCACTGTGTGGTTTGACATGCTCAACTCCCAGTCAGGTGCTACTGCTGAGTACTTGATTAGTTCTTCCTTCCAATTCAGCCCAGCCTCATGCTTTGTGTATGTGGCCCACTCTCATTCTGGTATCCCTTTGTGCCAGCATTGCTGGTGCTGGGGACATTTGACTCATGCCTGTCATTCTCAGGCCCCTCAATGCTCCCAGTATGCTGGTCCTCATACTAAGGCCAGCCACTGCAACCATGTTTCCTGCTGCAGAGGTAACCTCTCTATGAAGCTGTCCCAGGAACTGACCCCTGCAGGAGCCCCATGCTCACATGCCACATGCTATGTGAACTGCAAAGGTGACCACAGTGCTTCCAACTGATGATGCCCATTCTGGTATCACCACTTCAACTGGGGATGGTTGGCTGAGAAGTCAGCCCCTTTGGACTTGCAGAAGGTGATCCAGGAGATCTCTCAGAAGACAGCAGAGGCTGAGTGCAAGGGTAGGTAGCTTGTTGAGAAGATGCTCTCTAGGTGTCTTCAATTCGACAGTGTCAAATACAGCATCTTTCATTCTAACTAGCTAGGCAGTATTCAGCAGCAGTCAACTGAGAATGCTGGTTTATTCCTTACTCACCTGGTCAAGGCCAGTGGGCTAAGAGACTCAAGACAAGCATTGTCACCTTCAACATTGCTCAGTTCTTCCTGTTTTTGAACCATGAGATGCTCATGGTGATCTTGGTGAGGCAGGGGTTTCCGGTGAATGTACACTGATTCTTTGCCTCTTATCTTATGGGAAGGAAGACCAAGTATCTTTGGAATTCCTTTTCCTCAGGCTTTTACAATGTGGATGTGGGGGTTGGGCAGGGGTCAGCCCTCTCCCCTGTCCTTTCTGCTGTTTATCTTGCACCTGTGCTCAAGATTTTTGACTTGTGCACATCACACTTGGAGTGTGATTTTCTGTCTTATGTAGATGATGGTACCCTCATTGCCCAGGCCAAGGAGTTGGCTGACAACCTGGTATGCCTTCATAGTACATATGGGTTTATGTTTGATTTGTTCATGGTGTTTGGTCTTGTCCTTGAGCATGACAAGTCTAAACTCTTTTATTTCTCACATTGGAAGGGGGATGATAATCTGCCTATTGACCTGGGGTACACCCCATATACGGGAGACATGCCTCTCCATCCCAAGCCATTCTGGCAGTATTTGGGCTTTTATTTTGACAGGCAGCTCACATTTTGTGAGCATGTTTGCTATTATTCTACCAAGGCTATCTCCACCGTTCATGCTATGGGGATGTTGGGGAATTCACTTTGGGGTCTCTCCCCAAAGCAGAAGCAGTGGCTTTACCAGTTGTGTGTGGTGCCTATTGCTACATATGGCTTTCATCTTTGGTGCCATGAGCTTCACCCTCATAAGGCTCATCTCGCCTCTCTTAACAAGATGCAGCAGCATGCTGTGATCTGGATTATGGGTGCTTTTTGCACCTCTCCTTCTGGTGGGGTTGAGGTGTTGGCAGGCCTCATCTCCATTCATCTACATCTTAAGAAGTTGAGGTCCCAGGTGGCTTACCAGGTCCTTACTCTGTTGCCTATGCACTCTACCAAGCAGCTGCTTGGTATGAGGCAGTTTCCAGGCACTGACCCCCATCAGTATCATTTTACTAGGCTTGGCTGCTCTATCAAGAAGATCAGGTCAGCTGTTGTTGATACCCTTTAGTATCATTCCCTTCCAGTCACCTTGGAGATGTTTGAGCCTGATGCTTCAGATGCTTGCCCTGGTAGGCAGCTTTTGGATCGCTTTGGTGATCATATATGGGTTGTTGAATTTGACTCTAAGGAGGAGGATATCAACATCCTGCAAGTTTTGAATATGGAGCTTGATAGGGCTACTGCATTGAATAACTGTATTGTGGTGGCCACAGATGCTTCTGTGGGGTGCAACAGGGCATTTCAGGCAGTTTCAGCTGCTTGGGTTTGGGTGGGGGGGTGCCAGTTTGGCAATCCCACCAGGCTACTGGCAGAGTGACTGCTCCTGATGTGGAGCTTCATGCCATTTGGATGGGTGTCTTTGCTGTGTGCACACAGGAGGGCACCCGCCATGTTGTTTTGTTCACTGATCACCCAGCTTTGGCTTAGCAGATGGTGGACCCTTCTGTTGGCAGCAGGGAGGCTCAGGCTCTGCTTGTCTGTTATCATTTGCAAAGGTGGCTGGGGGAGGATCTCTCTCACACCTTTGCATTTATATAGGTTCGCTCATCTTTGGAGTGGCCTTTGCATCATGCAGTCTATTGCTTTGTGACAGACCCAACTTTCAAGGTGCCTGTGAGGGATTCTCCCTTCACAACCCTTAATTATATTTGTATGGCTGAGGCTCAGGCCTGTCACAACAAGTGGACTAGGCAGTTCACTTCATTGAGCTCCTCTGGGAGAGACTTTTTGCACCTGACTGATGTTAGGGGCAAGCAGTTGATGCCCACTTACCTCTCTGGGAGTATGTGGCTTAAGCATCTATATGATTTGCCCACCTGTGCCAGGGTTTGCTAGGTAGTTTTGAAGCATGCATCTATCAGGGAGTTTAGGTGTCAGTTTAAGCTCTCTGATGATCATTCTTGCCCTTGTGGGTCTGCTCATTTGCAGACTCGTGAGCATGTCTTGACCGAGTGTACTGACTTTGGTCCCCCTCGGTACTTTTCCAAGCTTTGGGATGAGTTGCTTGAGTTTTGCAGGAAGAACCCTAGGGCATTTGCCTTTGTGCACCTCCATAGAGGATAAGAATGGTGTGGCCACTCTTTGGCAGTTGCTGGGTTTTCTGGGGGCCTCTTGGGGTTCTTGGGGAGTCTGGCATTGGTGGCTAATGGGAGCTGTGCTAGTTGTACCTTAGCGCTCATTGTCTGTGTTGTGCAGCAGCAAGGGCAAGGGTTTTTACCTGCTCTTCATCCACCCTTGGGTGTAGGAGGAGCATATTTCCAGTGTAGGCTGCCATGTTCAGCTGAGCTGTGGTGGATTTCAGTTTGTCATAGTTTAATTGTAGCACACTATTGTAGTTGTTGCAACTGGACTGCTATCATGTACTGGTATATAAATTTTTGAGTTTAAAAAAAAAAAAAAGAGTGCAAGGGTAGGTGCATGTATAGCTATCACCACTGAAACCAAAATATTGACACAGGCCCTCATCACTATTGGAGAAGGGGGGCATTTGATCTAGCTGACTGCAATGGACATTCAAGATTCACTAGCTGTTTTGTCTCTTATGTAGTTGTCTTTGGCTTTCCACTGTAACAGTATCCCAGGCTACTAACCCAGGGATGGACTGCTATCACACACTATCTAATAAATTTTTGAGTTTAAAATATATATATATATAGCTGCAGTGAGATCAAAGATATAGTTTTGGGAAATTTTGTGATTAGGATGCATTGTGTCTAGAATAGTATGAGTAAGACAATAGAGCTATATTGAGGTGCAGAAATGGATCAGTTTCTATGCAGCTATGTGAGAGACTCATTCTGCAAAGAGGAGAACATCTTTGAGTAGAGCTATAAGATAGTTGCACATAGTGCTCCACTGATAATGTGCTGAGAACATGGCAAGTGCAGTAGAAACTGCTGCTAAGATCTTTACTTATCTGGCAAAGATTACTTCATTGTTCATACAAAGAGTAGAGAAGATTGAAAAGGCTGAGATCAAAAGGGTCTGATAGTCTTCAATAGAAGTTCTCTCATTATTATTAGCTATAGACTATTTATTTGATGTCTGAGATGTAGTGTCCTATGAGTAAGGGCCTGTGGCTAGATGTCCTGATATGTAAAGAATAATGTCAGAAGTGAGAGTTCCAGTTGAGAACTCTCTGAGAGTGTGTTAGTACATCTTAGGATTAGACAAAGCAGCTGCTAAGGTCTGCAGAGTTGAGATGTGTTGTGCTATGAATAGAGTTGCTCTCATTAGGACCTAAGTTGCTCTGATTCATTTCAGGTGTTGAGGGTTAGGATGGGATTTATCTCAGTTGACAGGGGAGAATTAAGAGTGAGCTGTTGAGAGAACATTATTGGAGAATTATATTGTTAGGAAAGTTGGAGAAAAAATAACAATTTCTATCAATTCTGAAGATGAGAAAAGAGATTGTTGAGAAATAAGAGTAGTCATAATGTTCTTGTATATTTTCTTCAAGTAGGTCATTTTAGAGAACTAGAGGAGTGATGGTTGACAGTGTGAGATTTAAGGTATTCCTGGATTAATTTATCAGTGAATTAGATGAGTTTTTCCTCATATATCCATTCATTTTCCTGGTGACTGTATCCCTTTTATTTGATCAAGTATTGAAATCTTTTATCTTACAGTCAGTGATTGACAATTCCTTCAACTTTATATTGTTCTTCTTCTTCAATCATATCAGAAGGTGGGAAGAGGTGATTTGGACCATGGATATCATTTTTGTTATATAGGAATAGTAGAGATTCATAGAATACTGGGTGAATTTTCTGGGTTTTAGGAAGGTTTAATTCATATACCAAGGAGGAGATTATCTGTTTGATAGTGAAAGGCCCTTGTCATTTGGGGACAAGTTTCAGCAAGAGGTATGAAAGTTAGAGATTAGTAACTTCAAGCTACACTTTTTGCTTGAGTGTGAAGGGTTTGAATGTCGATGTAATTTGTTTTGCCATTTGGTCTGCAGCAAGTTTATGGGAGACAATCACTTTATTTTGGACTAAATTGAGATTGTGTAGTTGTTCTCCTGAAGAGTTGACAGATAGAGTTTCAATGATGGTTTGGATGCCTGGTAGAGTTACTTCTATGATAAGTTCATGTGGGGAATGTTGACAGTTAGCATAAGTTTTTGAGTTGTGAATAAATTGAAGGATGGAGATGTGTTTTGACCATTCATCGAGATTTTGAGACAAGTAGATTGACAGGTATGCTGCAATCTCTTGGTTGTAACATTTAACAGTTCTATTAGTTTGGGAATGATAGGTGGTGGAAAAGGCCTGTGTAATTCCCAATTGTTTGAATAAGGCTTGAATAGATTTAGCTGAGAATTGAGGATCTCTGTTGGAGATTATTTTGTCAGAAATGCTATAGTGGGGGAAGAAATGAGTGATAAAGAGTTGTGCAATGTCATCTGCTGTCACTGTCTTGTTGGTTGGGATGAAAATAGCTCCTTTCAAAAGTCCATGGTCCACTACAGACAAAATTGAATCATAAGTTTGTCTGTCATGATACTGGAATTTTGGTAGATTAGTGATAAGATCTATGCCAATGTGAGCAAAAGATCATATTGATGTGGAGGAATCTATCAGTTATAGAGGTGGTTTAGTTGGGTGACAGTTGATCTTCATTTGTTGGCACAGAGTGCAACCTTAGATGTAGTTGCAAACAAATATGTTTATTTCAGGCCAGTAAACATGTTTCTTGGCAAGATAATAGGTTTCTTGTTGTCCTGGGTGACTAGCAAGTGGATTATCATAGTATTGGGCTATGATTTCACATTGTAGTAGTTAATCTTCAGGAATAACAACATGTTCTTTGAAGAGAAGGAGTGGTCTGTTGGATGTATCATAAGTTGTGTAGTATTTGTCAATTACACTAGGTTAGTTTTGGAGTAGGGCATTTAGCATCTTGGTGAATAGTATGTTATATTTCATGGGGTATGTGTTCTTTATTGTGTGGTTATTTAAGTATATGTAATCTTAGTATGGACATAATTTTCCATCTTTCTTTCCTACAAAGAAGAAAGAGAAAGCCATTGGGGATTCAGATTTGTGAATATATCCTTTCTTAAGGTTTTCATCAGTGAATTCTTTCAGGACCTTAGTCTCTGAGAAAGAGAGTTGATAGGGTTTGAAAGCAATTGGTTTGAATGACTTCTTAAGATCAATTTTATAATCATATAGTCATGAGAGAGGGTAACAATCAGACTTCTTTTTGTTGAATACAGATAAGTAATTGTGAAATTTTGAGGGGATGAGTTGATATATTAGTATTTTGTTGACCTCTTTCTTTGCATCAGCAAGTTAGATGGTGATTGTAACCTTATAATTTAATTTGAGAGGTGTAAGGTTAATTTAGTGTAATTCTACTTTAAGCAATGAGTGTTTATGATTGGGAGTGTAATTGTTATTCAACAGTAGGTCATCTTTCCAGTGATGTAGAGGTGGTTCATCAGTATAGAGAGTAGCAAGATGATCTAATGTAAATAATACAATAGTGGCAGGTAAATTGAGCATGTAGAGAAGTTCTGCATATAGATTATTGTTGTTTCTCCATTGAAAAGTTTTTTTATGCCAGTCAATACTGGGGTTTTTTCATTCTTTTTTTTTTTTTTTTTTTTTCCTTCAAAAATTTATATAGTAGTGCACAATAGCAGTCCGCTCCTGGGTTATAGATGCCTGGAACTATGATAAATACAAAGTATCAAGCTATACTACATACTACAAAATCATAGCCAGCCCTGCAAATGTCCATAACAGCTTGAGTCTGATTTCTCTGCCCTCCAGCAACAAGCCAAATGATGAGTACTTGATCTTATGAATGCAATCAGGAGGCACTCAGCAAGTGCGCTGACACTGGAAAGCTGCCCTATCCCAATGCTCATCCTCCTGCCTCTTGGAAGTTGCACCTAAAGCAGCCATCCTCCCCACCCAGTCCTGATTAGCCCTGCAGACCAACCAGTTCTAGTTGAAGCAGTGCTGCCAGTATGGGCACTTTCAGTCACTCACACAGTGATCTCCATCACAATTCACACAGTGAGCAGTATGAGGGCATGGGGCTCCCTCCATAGTTGCTGGCATAGAGGGGTTGGCTGTGGGATTGCTATGACAACAACTGGTGAGAAGGTGATGATTGGCCTCAGAATAAGGACCAGCATACTGTGGGCAGTGAGGAGTCTGTGACCAGCAGAAATGGGTAGAGTGGCCCCAGTGCCAGCAATGCTGGCACACAGGGACACTGGCACGAGACTGGGCTGTCTGCATAGGGCAGGAGGCTGGACCAAACTGGAATGAGATGTTAATGAGGTGCTTAGCAAAAGCACCAGATTGAGTGTTGATGATGTCGAACCAGACCATAGCTGAGTCTGAGCACATGGAGTTCCACATAATGTGGGGGGCATTAGCAAAGGTGAAGGAGGGGGCCATATGTGACTTAGCCATAATGCCTTTCACATAATCCAAGTCCACTGGATCTGTGGTACCTAGTCAAAAATACGGAACATCAAAAATCTTAAGATAAGACTGTGACAATAGAAGAGAAGCCTAGACCTGCTGGCCCAGGTGCTTGTGAATTGCAGAAGCAACCAGCTGAATCTTCTCAGCAGTTGCAATGCAGGAAGTAAGGAGGGAGATCCCCCCATAAGCAGAAGTACAAGAGTCAACCTGAAGATCAACCTTAGCAAGAGATTGGTTGGCAACCCCAACCAGAGATGGGAAAGCAGAAGCAGAAACTGCCCCCTCAGACTTGACCAAAATCTGTTATTGGAAAGGCCCAGCAACCATAGACTTAATCTTTCTCTGAGAAGGAAGAGGAGAGACAGAAGCCTGGTGCATCACAATGATGTGATCAGATGGTAGGTCAGGAACAGTCTTGGCCAAATTGACCAAGGCTGTCATGTCATGAACAGTATCAGCATATGACCTCTTAGGAGCCAGAGCTGAGGAGGGGACAGGGTGGCTGGGAGACCTAGGTAGTCTGAGAGGAGCTTGAGAGCAGGAAGCTAGAGGGCAGGCAGTGGCCTCAGAAGAAGGCACATGCATAGAAGGAGGAGGTGGGAGCACTAGATCAGCTGACTCAGCTGGCCCACAGGTTTGGGGGCCTGGAGGTGGCTGGGGGACAAGAGTGACTAGGTATAACTTCAGGTCCTGGCTACCCTGCAAAGAAAAAGGGAAAGATGAAGAATGCCATCCATTCTGAACAAAACTGCCTACCAGAGCAGTAAGTGACTAAGCAAATTGAGCCTTGTCACTCTTAACAGCCCAGAGCTTATTGCCCCAAGAAGTAAGAGCAGAACAAATAGCACCAATAGCTCCCACAAGAGTGTGAGAGTTGTCAGCAGAAAGGATGTCCTTGCCAGGGGGAACCCTGCTAGAACTAAATGTCAGGTGAGGGGCAGGAGTAGGAGTGAACACCAGGCCTAGCTCTGCACCAGTGGGAACCTTGTATAAGGTGGGGGCAAGAGTATCCTCCAGGGTGTGAATAGGAGCATGAGGGGCAACCCTTGGCATATAGGGAGTGAGGCCTGCTTGAGAGGCTCTCCTGTGGGCCTTCTGACCCAGACATAGGCTAGTAGGCATGGGCAATTCCAGCTCAGAGGGAGCAGGTGTAGAAAGAGAGGACATGCAAGTGTCACTCATCCCAGTGGTTGTGATCTCTTCCTCATAACCAAAGTTGCCACCCCAGGAGCAACCAGAAGGGCCAGCTCTAGAACTACTGGGCTTGTCAGACATAGTATAGAAAAATGTATTTCAAAATCCAAATAAATTGATGATGATGGTACATGGGAAAGAAGGGGTTGGGGGTTGTATCATTCAAGAAAAGAAATGCCTAGTATAAGGGCTTTTCCTGCTAAGTGAGTGACTAAGGTTTGAATTTTACAGGTCTGTCTATTAATTTTCATATTAAGATTAATATTGGTCTGGACAGTGAATTCTGGGGTTGAGCTTCTATTAGTATATCAAAGAGTAATTGGGGATTTTAGAGAGTGTTGGGTTAAGAAGTGTCTCTTAATGAAATTGATGTTGATAAAGTTTTCTTGCACTCCTGAATTGATTAGAGTAGTGATAGATATAGGAGAAAAAGTGTGAATTATTCAGAGAAAAAGATAAATGAATGAATTGGAATCATTTTGAGGCATAGTTACAATATCTAGATATAAGAATTGATCACTTCAAGATACAGATGGGTCTGTAATTAAAAATCTGAATAGATTGCTTTTATCACATCTCTGTGTTCTTTGACTATATTGTCAACTGTATTAGCAGCTGTGCAAGCCATATCAATGGCATTCACTGCTCAAGTGACTAGATGAGGGAGGGGAGATTGTTGAGAGAAGTAACAAGTTTGTTGTCATCAAAATTATTGGAGAGGGCAGTTATAAGCATAGTGTTCTTTCTTTCTACATTCAAAGCATTTCTCTTTTAAGAAACATTGGTGTTCAGCAGAGGTAAATACAGCATTTAAGGTGACATCAGAAATAATATACTGCTTGTCAAACTGTATTTTGGGAGCATCTTCTTTGTATATTCCTAGATATAGTCTTTCTCTGCTTCTTGTTCTAAGTACTCCTCTGGAAGGTTTATGTCTTGACCATACATTTCATCATAGTTAAGATATGTATGGTCAATGTCTATAGCATTAGGATCTCAAGGAGGCTGAGACAGATGAGGGCAGTAATAGTTTACATAGGAGGGAGTTGCTTGAGGTAGTAGTGGAGTGAATTTCTGTTTGATCTAGTATTGAGAGAAGGGTTAGAAGAAGGAGAGTTGGGTCAATCTATATAAAGCTTGAGCTTATTGGTAATTATTATTAAGGTTTCTGGTTTATCAGTACCAGTCATCAATTGTGGTGGAGATAGTGATTTGGGTATCCAATTTGTTTAGCAATATGAGAGTGAATGGTGTGTCAGAAATAGTCAATGGCAATGTGTTCATTGGTAATGCTGGAGTGTCTGATATAGTTCTTGAACTCAGAGATGAAGTCTTTGAGTGGTTGTTCTTATTGTCTCATCTGTTTGAGAGTAGTAAGAGCATAGGCTTGTTGATTGGGAGGTGCAAAAGTGGCATATAGATCTCTGACAAAGTCAATGTAGTTTCTGAGATTGATCATAGGTTGTCTTCCTGGTTGTACAGGGAGAGTAGTATGAAAAGCAATGAATTGAGCTGTGTATATATTGGCAATGCCTTTCTGCATAGTAGCAAGGATATACCAGATTTTTGTTTAGCTATTGGTGTAGATATGAGAGTTGACAGCAAGATAAATTTCACTTAAAAGAAGCCATTGATCAAATTTATTACAATTTCCATCAAAAGCTTTTAGACTCATGAAGATGGGTTGGAGAGAATTTGCAGCAGCTATGATGGGAGGAAGTAGAGGTCATGCTGGGGGTTCTACTAGTGGTGGTGGAGGCAGAGGTCTTACTGGTAGTGGTAGAAGCAGAAGTTCTGCTGGAAGTCCTATTGATGGTAGTGGAGGCAGAATTTCTGCTAGTAGTAGTAGAAGTGGAGGTCCTGCTAGAGGTCCTGTTAGTAGTTGAGTCAAGAAGAGTGAAGATGTGGGTGGTGAGGGAGTGGAAGGTGTATGTGGAGTTAGAGGTCAAGTAGTGAAATATTGCTGCAGCAGTAGCAAGAAGGAAGACTATGATAATAGTGGTACAGAAGATAATAATAATAAAAACAAAGAGAGAAGTTCTGTAGGGTGCCAGAGTGACTGATCAAGGGGATTTAGCAGTTGTTGTGGTTGAATAGAGAAGGAAAAAGTTAATGCAATGGTAGTTGTTGTTAACTGGTCAGATAGGTCTTGTAATAGAGCATTGAGAGTGAGATTTTGTATTGACAGAATGACAGATGAGTTTGATTGATTTGCTGCATTGTCTTAATAGTTGTCAGTACCATTATATTCTGATTCTTCATTATTTTCTTCTTCTTTTTCTTCTTCTGATTGGCTATCTATTTGAGGAGGTTCTTATCTCTCAAGCTGTCTAGACATGTAATCTTGTTCCTATAGTGACAATGTGTCTTGATGAAGGATTGTCTGTAGTATTGGATCTGCTTCAGAGTGAGGTGGGGGTGATTGTAGCTATAGCTGATGCAATTGATGTGTAGTAGAAACTGAAGTTGGTAGTGGGTATATTTCTGGAGTTGTAGAAGGTGTTTAAAAGAGGGGAGAGAAAATTTAAGAGACAGTTAGTTCAGCATGAAAGGTATTAGGATAAGAAGTAGAAATAGATGTTGATGGTAAAGAACATGAGAGTTTTAGAATAGATTTATTGTCTTCCAAAGTCAACAGCACTCAAAATTGTCCAGATGAAATTTTGAGAGAGAAAGGCTTATCAGGCCAAGTGTAACCAGCCTAGATAAAGAGAAAAGCTTTTTTTACAGTGAAGTGCAACTGTATGCTTGTTTTGATTAGCCAAGTAATAATCTTTGAATAGAGAAGATGATGGTAGGCAGCTTAGAGCTGAGTTAAACCAAGTTCTAGTGAGTTTAATCTTTTGTTATCCATAGTAGAAATTGTTTACCTAAAACAATCCCAATAAGGCTGTCTATACAGACTTAGGCCTCACTGAGTAGATTAGGAGAAACACTGAAGGTTAACTTTGCCTAAACATAGAGTCCAAATAGATAAAGTATATAACCAAACAAGATTAAACTAGTTAACTGTGGATATACACAAGATTTATGTACTGACTACCAGTGAGAAAAGATGTATATAAATAAGAATCAAAATAATAGACATCACTATTACATAACACCTTGAGTGTCCATGTCCAAGTCATATCTTAAAATTATTGGGATTAACTTTTATACACTTCTTGAATGGCACAAGAATAGATCTACTCAGCTCAAGGCTGAAGATGTCCTCTATATAATAAAAAGAAATCCTCTTTTCAATTAAATTTTTCTCACTTTGATATTCTGTATCATGAAAGCCTCTATATATTCTGATATAGTAATCTTTTGGTTTGACATTTGGAATTTCCAAAAGGGAACCCAGACTAAATCTCTCATTAACTGTTCCTTCAATTTTGATACTAATATAGTCACAATTTTTGCATGCAACATATATCTCAGTGTTCCTCAATGCCAAAACTGTTAGTGTTAGAGTCACATTACCACTAAATGCTAATCTTAAGAATAGTGATGCACTAAGTGTGGAGGTCCACACAAGATAGAAAACTATTATGTCTCTTCATAGTACTGTAAAGCAAATAAAAAAGCAAAACCTCCTGTGTTGCTAATCTTGAAGACAAACTATGTCCTCACAAGTTTAAATATCTCAATTACAAGGAAGATCACTTTGCTAATAACAACTGATGCCCATATTGGCATAATAAGTTCAACAAGACTTAGCATTTGAATAAAGCCAAGAAAGTGAAAGCTTAAAGAGCTCAGCATATTAGTGTTGCTATTGAGCAATGCAATAATAACAACACCTCTTCTATACTAGAGAGCTAACAAGGGCCTAATTCTTCTTCATGAAAAATTCAACTCTTATCACTTTTCAGACTCTTTCTTTTAATATGAATTATAATTATTCAGTTATAAAAACTATTTTAGTCAATTTTGTTGATAACATTGACATTATATTTTTTCAAGAACCTGCTTAGAATATAGTTAGTATTATGAATATTATTATTTTTTATGATATTCCCACAATTTTAAGAGATTAGTCATCCATAATTATTCTCATGATTTTATAAGATTTATTACAAGTATTATAATGTCTACAATAATATTAACAACACTACAACAATAACAATTCAACCTTACAAATCAACATTATAAAGTTATATAACACTAGTATATGACAATTCTACAAATAGTACAAGATCTATATAATAAGATTATTAACTTAGATTATAAATATCTAATCTATCTTTATCTAAGTTCATAAATACTCTATAACCTTCCAAACAGTCTACAACCTCTCATGAATATTCTATGATATTTTACAATCTTCTATATCTCTAGATATTAGATATCCTAACTAAATATAAATCTTCTATAATCTTCTATAACATTCCAAGATCTTACAGATTAGGCATTCTAACTATTATTAGAATATCCTTGACTCTGAAACTTCTATTCATGTGATATTTGCATAGAAGAACTTCTTATCACATGTGAATGTCATTTATTCTCATAAAACCTTAAAATCTTATCTATTATTAGAATAAAAGAACTTCTATTACTATATGTTTAACACATGTTCATCATTCCTTGGAATGTTATTTGTTTCTGATCAACATCTTCTTAACTTCTTGATAGAAGCTTCCTCAGTGCCACTGAGACTGTGCACATAATTAAAGAAGCCAATCCATGTTTTTTTTGATATAACAGAATCTAATCTGTTCCTTCTCTAATACTAAGGAATCTACATATTGTAGGAACTTTTTAAGCCTCATGTACAGTAACTCTAGACTGTTATTGCTACCCAGTCTATCTAGAAGGCTTAGTAGGCCTTATTACACACTTAACTGACAAAATTCTAGTGTTAAGTAGGGTGTAATATGTAAAGGTTAATATACAACATATAATACTTATATATAAGCTAATACAAGCAGAGTTTAAGAGAGTAACTGATAAGAGCTCAACTAGAATATTCAGGCAAGAGATTTATACATGATATAAACTAGTATATAACTTGGAGTTATACTACAGGTACATCAAGCTTTTATATACAAGTTCTACATTACTATCTATAGGCAATGACTTGGCCTAGGGATAGGATAAGAACTACTAGTAGTACAGAACAGAACTAGAAGATGAGAGGTGCAGTTAAGAGTTGATACTAGATGTGGTCAGGTGCCCACAAATGTAAGGCCCTGTTCAGGACATTGGTCTGGCTTGCAAGCAGTCAGCCAAAAAGCATGCCATCACCAGTTTGCAAGTCAGAGCCCACCTGCAAGTCTGACCAGATATGAGCCAAGTATTTGGTTACACTATGGAATGTGACACTTGAGTGACACTGGGTGCTCATGACATCTTAAGGCATATTTCAGGCACATTTTGTCCTTATCCCAACTATCTCATTATATGATCTACCACAATATGCTAATATTTTTGTCATAGCTCATGTGAAAAAGGCTTCTGGAATGGCTAACATCAAAAATACTATTCCAAAACTTTTAGAGCCTCATGCTATCTGGACAGAAGAAGAAGACGTTATCATGTGTCATATTCTGATGGAACAGAAGGACCAGGGAAATCAATCTAGAGTAGGTTGCTAATAGTATAACCACTTCTCTGAAATTATTCTTGAAGCATACAAAAGCTAGAGCTATGATAAGCAAAATAGAGAAAAATAGCAAGTTGCTTACCAGATAAGATATATCTGTCATCATAAAAACCATGATTTTGTTGCAAGTCCTGTGAGAGCTTTTGAAATGCATATCTGAAAAGACAAAGCTGCTCTTAGGAGCATTCTGGGCACTCAGCAAGTAGCTTATTCAACCACAGCTAACCAATAAGGATTGAATTGTGCTTAGACTGAGGCTGTGAGTATTTAGATGATGAAAAAAGGGAAGTAACAGCAAGAGCTGAGAAAAGAAGGGCTGCATTCCTTCTCTGAGTGCTGCTAGTGACCTTTTAAGCAACATTCTCAAGTTTTAACCATAAATGAGCCATGGTTTTACTCAGAATATTATGTATGGTCTCAATAGGCTTGAAAATATATCTTATCTAATCTATGTGACATACTGTGACAGAGCTCAGGTTGAGATCAGATATATACCTAGTGACCAGAAAAACTAGGCTGAGTGGATACCTAGGTCACTAGGCCAATGTTCCAAACAGGCCCTAAGGTGAAGATATACTACATATCTAGACAGAATCTATACTAAATATAGGAATGGATCAGAAATAAAAGGATGAGTTAGACATAGAGTTATTAGAAGAGAAAATAGACATGTCCAGATTAAGAATAATATCACTGTTCAAATAAGAAAATATGGTTCTGTCAATTATAACATAGACCCTAGTTACTATAGATAGCTATTTGCCAAATAAGTATATATAATGTGAAGTAGTATATAAGGGCTCAACTTAACTAAGAGAAACTCTATCATTTCTACTTGGTTAGTTGAAGAGCTTGAGTATAGAACATTTTCTACCTATAACCTAAGTGAACTACCCAAATATCAACACTCTTACTATACATCTATAAATTGTTCTCTAAGGTTCAGGTCCTTTACTGAACCTTTGTTCCTCAATACCTTGAAATACTCATGAAAGAGAAACTCTTGATCTTATAGTCTATATCTAAGACAGCCTCTAGGACTCAGCCTGTTGTATCACAATCTGATCACATGATATAATCTGACTCTATGCCTATTTGGTGTATTCATTACATATGTCAATTCTTTACAACAATGAAGAGACTCTCTAAAGTTAGGATTCTGCTGTATAGCACATTCTAGTGCCTTTGTCAAATCCAAACAGCAGAGGTCAACATAACAGTTAGGCAGACTGTGTCTACTGATAATATTTTAGGCAAAGACATTGTTGGAGCTCCTCTCTATCCTGATTGGATCTACACCTCTCTAACCCTTCTCTTTCTAACTAAACTATGCATTACAGTCTATATTCATTAATGATTGTCCTATTTGCACCCATCTTTCATTACTAAATTTACTGACCTCAATCACAATATCCTTATTATATCTTTGTCATATAAACAACATATTTATTATCTCATGAACATTTACTCCAATGATAAATGGGCTGTGCTTGAACATCTGTAACAATGTGCTCACACCCTCCTGCATTTCATATACATCAGTAGTGATTTCAACTTATGATCAAAATTTTGGGACTCTAATTACAAGTTTCATTCCAAATATACTGATTAACTTCTGGATCTCATGATAGATCTAGGACTTGATCAATCTCTCCCCTTCCATAATGTTCCTACCTGATACTTATCTGATCAATCTAAATCTCACTCCACTATTGATCTCATATTCACCTCCAACAACATTGACATTGACAGCCATACCATTCTTCCCAATCATAGGCTGCACTCTGATCATACACCTCTTATGATCAGTATTCCAATCTCACCAGAACAAATCTCAATACAGAAGAGGGAAATTAAATAAGGCTCTGAAGAAGAGCAGAAGTTCCTTAATGAGTTAGCTGGAGGGCTTTTGGCATTTCAGTCAGCTGATCTTTTAACTGAGATGATTGTCCAAAGTATCTGAGTGCAGATGGTTGATTTTATCAGTATACTATGGAATAAATATGCTACTGTGAGTAGCATCTTGATGCACTCAAAGCCTTGGTGGAATAAAGAGTGCAGTGAAGCTTTGAAGAGATATAGAAAAGAGAAAAGTAAAGAAAACTAGGTAGTTTTCAGAAAGAAAGTATACTTTACTAAATGCTGCTTTTTTAACTCAAAAATTGAAAAAATCACAGAATTCAATGGATGTCTTTGGGATCTGATGGCATGGACCAAAGATCACAAACTGCCTCCTATAAAAGCTATTGAATATAATAGAAATTCCTACTACTTTCTAGATTCATTCTGGAAAGCATTTGATGGTATGTACAACTCAGCTAGTAAATGGAACATTAACATTTCAGTCTTAGACAATCTCAATAATATCTCTGAAAGAGATTGAACCCCTTTTTCTTATTCAGAAATCAATGATGCTCTAAAAACTTGCTCTAAAAACTTTGTGCCTAGTGTTAACTATATCTCCTGAGCTCATCTCAAATCACTGTTCTCTTTGAACAAATATCTCCCCCTCTTTTTCTTATGAGTTGCCAATACCTGTATAAGCACAGAGTACTGGCTCTCCTACTTTAAAGAATCTGTTTCAGTAGTTATTCCAAAACTTAACAAACTAACATACTCTACTCCCAAGTTTTTCCAGCCTATTGTTTTGCTCAACATGATCAGCAAACTCTTCAAAAAATGATCACAAGAAGAATGCAATTCAAAGTGGTCAAGTTCAGTGCTATATTTCCATATCAATTTGGTGAAATTATCCAATACAGCACTGAAAATGCTAGGGTCTATCTTATATATATTATACAAGCAGATTGGGCAAAAAGGCTATATACTAGTGTTCTTGCTTTCAACTTTTCTCAAATTTTCCCTTTTTTAAATTATTCTATGCTTTTCAGTATTTTAAAAAATAGGGTTTTTCTTCTTCACTCACTTATTTCTTTTCTAACTATCTGATAGATTGTTCTACTAAATACCTATATAGTTTCTTTTCTTCCAAGTTTTTACATTTGATGCTGATATCAGACAGAGCTCTGCTCTTTCTCCCATTTTGTCTAGACTTTATTTAGCCCCACTTCTCTATCTAGCTAGTTGTAATATAGCCAGACTAATTTCTTTTCTTTCTTTTGTTGATGACAGAACAATTATTAGACAAGGTGAAATATGGTGAGAGTGTCACAACAAGTTAGTCAAGGCATATCATATCTTGGTTGACCTCATACAGGGCTTTGGTCTGCTCTTAGAGCATGATAAAACTGAAGTCTTTAATTTTTCTCAAAAACATAACAATGCTAACTCCACAATTGACTTAGGGTTCATGTCTTACACCTTCTCTTT
>KQ962129.1:648972-659005 GCA_001563735.1 Leucoagaricus sp. SymC.cos | reverse complement strand
ATAAATTTATATATTGGTGTGCAATAGCAGTCTGGTCACAATGACTACAATAGTATGCTACAATTAATCTATGATGAATCAAAATCCACTACAGCTCAGCTGAATATGGCAGCCTACACCCAAAATAAGCCCTCTCTACACCTAGAGGTGGATGAAGAGCAGGTAAGATCCTTTATCCCCACCCCCACGACAAGTAGGCAGTGAGCAGTTAGGAGCAGCTAGCACAGCCCCCATCAGCAGCCAATGCCAGACCCCCCAAGGATCCCGAAAAATCCCTAGAAAACCCAGCAACTGCTGAAGAGTGGCTGTACCATTCTTATCCTCCAGGGAGAGGTGCAAAGAAAAACACCCTAGGATTCTCTTTGCAAAACTTGAGCAGCTCCTCCCAAAGCTTGGAAAAGTGCCAAGGGGGACCAAAGTCAGTACACTCAGTCAAAACATGCTTATGAGTCTGCAAACAAGCAGACCCACAAGGGCAAGAATAGTCATCAGAGAGCTTAAACCATTATCAAAACTCCCTGATAGGGGCATGTTTCAGCACCACCTGGCAAACCCTCACACAGGTAGGTGAATCATGCAAATATTTAAGCCACATACCCCTAGAGAGGTATGTAGGTATAAGATGCTTGCCCCCAATGTCCATAAGATACATAAAGTCTCTCCTAGAGGAGCTTGATGAAGCAAACTGCCTAGTCCACTCATCACAACAAGCCTGAGCCTCAGCCATGTGAATATAATTAAGGGTCATGAAGGGGGACTCCCCCACAGGCATCTTGAAAGAAGGGTCTGTCATGAAGTGATGAACTGCATGATGCAATGGCCACTCCAAGGAGGAGTGAACCTATACAAAAGTGAAAGAGTGAGAGGGATCCTCCCCCAGCCACTTTTGTAAATAATGACAGATAAGCAAGGCCTGAGCCTGTCTGCTGCTGACAGAAGGATCCACCACCTGCTGTGCTGAAGCAGGATGGTCAGTGAACAAAACAACATGATAAGCACCTTCCTGTGCACATGCAGCAAAAACACCCATCCAAATGGCATGAAGCTTGGAGCAGTCACCCTGCCAGCGGCCTGGTGGGATTGCTGAACCAGCACCCCACCTGCCCAGACCCAAGCAGCAGAAACTGCCTGGAATGCCTTGTCATGGCCCACTGAAGCATCAGTGGCTGCCACAATGCAGTCATTGAGTGTGATAGCTCTCCCAAGCTCCACATCCAACAGATGTTGGATGTTGACATCCTCCTCCTTAGAGTCAAACTCAACAATCCAAATACAATTGCTGAAGCAATCCATAAGACACCTACCAGGGCAAGCATCCAAAGCATCAGGCTTGAACCTCTCCAAGGTGACTGGAATAGAATGATACCAAAGGGTATCAACAACAGCTGACCTGATCTTTTCAACAGAGCAGCCAAGCCTAGTAAAATGATACCAATGAGGATCAGTACCAGGGAACTGCCTCATGCCAAGCAACTGCTTGGTTGAGTACATAGGTGACAGAGTGAGGACCCAGTATGCTGCCTGGGACCTCAACTTCCTAAGATGTAAGTGGATGGGGATGAGGCCTGCCAATGCCTCAACACCACCCATAGGGGAGGTGCAAAAAGCACCCATAATCCATACTGCAGCCCGATGCTGCATCTTATTGAGAGAGGCAAGATGAGCCTTATGAGGATGAAGCCCATGACACCAAAGACAAAAGCTGTATGTGGCAATAGGAACCACACATGACCTGTATAGCAAATGGTTCTGCTTGGGAGACAGACCCTGAAGCAAATTACCCAGCATCCCTATAGCACAAACTGTAGAGATAGCTTTGGTAGAATAATATTGGACATGCTTCTGGAATGAGAGCTGCCAGTCAAAATAGAAACCCAAATACTGCCAAAATGGCTTGGGATGGAGAGGAGCATCTCCTGTATATGGGGCATACCCCAGGTCTATAGGGGGGTTATCATCTCCCTTTTGACATGAAAAATGAAAGAGCTCAGACTTGTCATGCTCAAGAACAAGCCCAAACACCATAAACAAATCAAACATAAACCCATATGCACCCTGAAGGTGCACCAGGTTGTCAGCCAACTCCTTGGCTTGGGTGATGAGAGTGCTATCATCCACATAAGAAAGAATATCACACTCTAGGTGTGATGCCCATAAGTTGAAAATCCTGAGCACTGGTGCAAGATAAATAGCAGAGAGGACAGGGGAGAGGGCTGACCCTTGCCCAACCCCCACATCTGCATTGTAAAAACCTAAAGAGAAGGAATTCCGAAGATATTTAGTCTTCCTCCCAACAAGATAAGAGGCAAAGAACTGGTGCACATTCACCAGAAACCCCTGCCTTGCCAAGATTGCCATGAGCATATCATGGTTCAAAGATAGAAAGAACTGAGCAATGTCAAAAGCCACAATGCTTGTCTTGAGACCCCTAGCCCACCCAGCCTTAACCAAGTGAGTAAGGAATAAACCAGCATCCTTGGTCAACCACTGCTGAATACCACCTAGCTGATTCAAATGAAAGATGCCATACTTGATACTATCAAACTGAAGTTGCCTGGAAAACATCTTCTCAATTAACTTCCCAAGTGTATTAAGCAGAACAATTGGCCTAAAAGACTTGGGAGTAGAATAGAAGGGTTTCCTAGGTTTAGGAATAATCATGGAAACCAACTCCTTAAAATAAGATGGCCAATACCCAACTGTCAGGCAGGCATCAGCCAGGGACAGAAACTTCCCAGTGACTGCATCATCAGAGAGAAGCTCCTGCAAATAGATCTACATAACGTGGTCTGAACCAGGTAAAAAATGTGATAAGCACACAGACAGCACCTCCTTCACCTCCAATACCAAAAAAGGGACCCAATCCCACTCTGCCAGTGAGGATAGCTCCTCCAAAACTATGACATCATAAGGCTGCCCCGGGGCAGTGTTGTAAGTCTGATTGAGTGCCCCTCACAGGGCATCAATATCATGGCATGACTCCTCCTGATGCAAGATAGCCTCACACAGCAGGAGCTGGTGAGATTTAACCCAGGCCATAAGATTCCATGGCCTCTGATTCTCAACAGCAACTTCCTGGATGTGAGCATCAAAAAAGCACTGCTTAGCCAGACAAGAAGTCCTATGAAACACCTTCCAGTCAGTGGGGTCACATGACTCCTGATACTAGGCAATAGCAGTTGAGCAGTCATTGTTCCACCATGACTGAGACTGCCCCATGACAATGATCTCCTTCACATGGGCATTCCATGCAGAGGAAAAGATCTTGGCCACCGCAGATGCAGCATGTTTGACACTGGTCAACTAAAGCTCTCTCTTCTGTCTGCACTATGAAGATCCTTGGAAATTCTATATGTAGATTACTATCCCACCAAAAATAACTTTTATATTATTCTTGTGTTATTTCTCTTACAACATATAGATGTTAGCTTTGGTATTTTACTGGTGCCAAAATTATTAACAAACTCCAGGTACTTGAATATATATAACATAGTGCTGTCCTCTAGATTACAGACATCTTTCACACTTTACCTGTTAGTAGTATTGAATTGTTAGCTGGCCTTATTCTTATCTCACTTTATCTTAAAAAGCTTACTAAGCATGCTGTGTTATGATATACTATACTTGACAAATTTCATCCTATCTACTCCCTCCTAAGCACTGAAAACTCAAAGGGGGCACTCCTACACTCAAGATCTCTCAACCTTATGACAGAAAAAGATAATCTATCAATTAGTAGCCCACTTATTGAAGCAGACACTATGTTGATGAATACTGATGAAGTATTTTATCCTCTGGACAACTTTAATAAACCTGGTTCTCAAATACTAGATAATTTTGCTGACTGCTTTTTCTTTTTTGATTATAATAAGTTAAGTCTAGAAGAGCTCAGTTGCTATATGTGAAAATTTGATGCATTGCTCTCCTCTGCCCACTCCTCTCCTGACACTACTGCTATTGTTACTAATGGTAGTGTTCTTAATAATTCCAACTTACAAGCCAATACTTGTTATTAAATATAGCACAATAGTGCTCTTATCCACACACTCACTATTTCTACTGGCAAATGTAACTTATCTGAAGCTGAGCTTGTTGCCCAATGATTCAGCATATGTAAGATAATCTCCTTGCTTCATGATATATCTTGCCTTATGATCATTATGGATCACATCTCCTCTTCATATTAGCTCTTAGACCCATCTATGCACAAGGGCCAATTTCACTCTCTTACTACAGCTTGTGCCTTACACCCATAGCTAGAATGGCCAGAACCCCATCACATAGACTTCTGGTACATTTCCTCTAAGTCATCAGAGTGTGACTGCAATGCTCCTCCTGATATACCAGGATTATCATGCTGCTTACTACATAAAGTTTACCTCATGGCAAAAGCTAACCATCAATATGCTGGGTTGTGCCCTAGCATCTCCATGTCTTATCTTCATAAAAAAGTTACTAACTCCTGTCTGAAAACTTGGCAAGACATGTCTCTTAACAACAACCAATATCATGGTCATTCTTTCCTCATGCTGCACAGCAAACAATTCCAAGGAGAAGTTATCTGCCCTTAATATCATAACAGTAGTTCCTGGCTTAAGGAATTACATGACTTCTATATCATTGACCCTAGTGACATATGTCCCTTCTTTTCTATGTACTGTCATCATCAATATATTGATTTTGGAGTGTATTTTTCTATGCTATGGCTGATGACTCTAGTGAGTGTCAGACTGGTTTGTCAAGTTGCCCATGGGATGGCAACTTTGGTTATAATACAGAACATATTATCACTGGGATGAGAGACTCTCAAATGTCCTCCTCTTCTACTCTAGCTCTCTCTGAGCTAGAATCTTCCATGTCTGCTACACCTTGTCTAGGTCAGTGGACCTGCAGGAAAGCCTCTCAGGCAGGTCTCACATCTCACACCCAAAGAGTAGCTCCTCCACCCTCTCTATCTATCCAGGTTTCTGGAAGTACTCTTATTCCTGCATCTTATCATATTCTCACTGGTGCAGAGCTGGGGTTGGTGTTTACTCCCTCTCCCACTTCTCATCCTGCTCCTCATCATAGTGTAGTTCCTCTAGGTAAGGACATCTCTACTGCTGACAACTCTGGCAACCTTGTCAGGGCTCTTAGTGATATTGCTGCAGTACTTAGCTTCTGAGATGATAAGCCTTGGGCTGTTGAGAGCAAGAAGGCACATCTGGCTCACTCACTTGGCACTTTGCTGAATAGATTTGTTTTCAAGGGGTAGCACAAGCTGCCCTTCTCTTCACCAGATAATGGGTATCCTGATTTACAGTCAGCTCTCACCTTCCTTATTCCTCAGCCACCTCTAGGCTCCCAGATCTACAGTTCAGCTAACTCAGCTATTCCTATACTGCCACCTCCATTTATGCATGTGTCTTCATCAGAAGCTACTGTCTGTCCCCTGGCTCCCTATCCCACTGCCCCTTCCAGACTGTCTAAGTCTCCAAAGTATATGTACTACTATTATCAACTTCTAGTGGTATTTTTGTAAATACTCAAACAACTACATTGTGGAAGTAGCTACTCAGCTGTGTGTGTGATATGGTGTTTTGAGACACTTGGATGTATGTGGTGATGTGGACATGTGATATGGATTGTGTTTTTGTGTGTTATGATTAAAATTTCCTTTATTTCTCCTTTTAGTTGTGATTTTAATAATTCACTATGCTATGTGTTTTCTTTGTGTTAGAAAATTCACTTACTAGACATTTTCTCTTATTCCTCTTATGTCCCTTATTCTCAATAGTATAAAAGCTCTTTGTAATTCTTGTAGTGGGACATCAAATCTCAATCCATCTAATTCCTCTATCTTGCTATTATGCTATGCTCAAAAGAAATCTAAGATCCTTATCTCATTACCTTATCTCTACAAAATTCTCTAACCCTTGACCACATTCCCCTTTGAACTTGCTACCTTCTTTCACAAATTGGAGCCCACCACAAGGGGATAGTCATCATCAACCTCTATTCACTCAGCCTGATGATCCTATTCCCATCATGTCTGAAGACACTCAGTCAGAAGACAATCTCTATATTTTAAAGACTAAAAAAGAAACCTACTTAAGAGAAAAGTCATTAATGCCTTCACAACTTCCATGGCCAACAAAAGCAACAAAGAAAGTAAAGATGCCTAAGGATACTCTGGACAAACACAAAACATTATGAGGACATGCATGAAAGAAACTATTTAGTCAACAAAGTATTAGTTTTTCATCTATTAATATAACATCAATGACATCACCTACTATGCCAGCAGGGATTGTAGAGATGCCAGTTCCTGGCACCAAGCAAGCCCCTGATTTGGATTCAAAAAATCCTGAAGATTTAAAGAAATTCTTAGAGGAGTTTAAGGAGTTAGCAGAAAGGAATAGGTTGATGGTGAAAGAGAAGGCAAAGATGGTGGTTAAGTATGTTGATAGGGAGATGAAGGCATTCTGAAAAAGGTTGGAGAGGTATAATCAGGATTACAGAATATTGAAAAAGAAAATCATGAAAGCCTACTCAAAAATATTACTCAATGACAAGCTAGCAGTTGCCCACCTAGTCAAGCTCATCAAGTAGTCAGCCAAAGAAGACATAAAAGATGAAGAAGATCTTGATACTTACTATTGCAAGTTTTGGATCATTGCAGCAGACCTGGTTGAAGTGAATGTCATCAATAACAAGCAAAGAGACAAATACTTTTGGAATAGCATTTTCCATGATCTTTGCTATGCCATTGGCAATCATCTAGAAGCTTGAGATGAAAATTATGAAAGCTTAGAGGTGCCAGAGATAGAGAAGGCAGTGGAAGCTGGGAGATTTGTATTGAGAAAGGCAGCAGTAAGGGGGAGATTTGTGCAGATGACAAGAAAATAAAAGAAGGAGAGGAAGGCAGAGTTGAGTAGTGATGGAGAGCTGGAGTTGGGAGATGACTTGGAGGAAAGTGAGGAAGAGAGACCAAAAAAGAAATCTGAGAGTGAAGTAAGAATGAGGAAGGTCAGATTTGAAGAGGGAGGGAAAAAGGATGCTCAGGATCAGGTAGAGAAACTTACATGGAAACTTCTTCAACTAGATGTGAAGAATAACCAATATGTCCTGGCCTATGTACAACTCTTTGTTATCACACCTGTGCCTACTGACAAGCTACTACCACTACCTCAATTTAGTGTAAACATAGCAGCAGTTACAAATACAGCTGCCATGTCACCACAATTCTTCACCAATTGCTCACATATACACTTGACAGCACCTCTTAATCCATTATGTCATTTTTGCAAGAGGACTGATTGCCACATGAGGATGTGCCCTGAAGCAGCTGAGTATGTGAAGTGGGGATGGGTCATTCTCCAGTTGAATGAGTACTATGCTTATTCTGATGGAAGCCACATCAGATGCTACCTAAGAGACCTCAAGGCAGCTGTTGACCTCAAATGCACTCAAAATGACATGATGTCTATATCTACTACATTATAAGGTTGTCCACCTCACATGCCAGCTGTACCACCTGCACTGTCTGCATTCATGTCATATATTGAAGCTATTGAAGTTGAAGATGACAAAGAGTTTGTATAGGGAGTGATGACAGAGATGGCAGGAGAGTTTGAATGAGAGAAAGTGGACAGGTTTGCTATAACAAGAGCTTAGAGAAGAAAAGGAGAAGTGGGGAAGACAGCTGGGGAAGAAAAGGTGGAGGTTAGTCAAAAGACAACAAAGAAAACAGTTAGCACTCACCAGTCAGCATATCAACTTGAGCCCAAGATTGCAGATCCTGAAGCTCCACAACATGTTCTCAAATATATTCTTGATGTTGAAGTTCCAAACCTCAGAGTTCAGGATCTACTCACACTTAGTGGAGATCTTTGAAAGCAGATGATCAAAAATATATGTATCCAGAAATCACCAACTTTTTTTTTTTTTTTTTTTTTTTTTTAATCAACAATTTATTATGCGGTGCACAGGTGCAGTCCATGTCTAGCTAAGTAAAACAAAGCTAAGAATAAGTATGTACAGAAACTCAAAACTAACTAACTGATTAAGACAATGGTGGAAAATGAAACTGCTTAGAGATCATGTTGCAACATAACTACAGCAAAGCAAAAGTCTATTTAAAAGAAACTAATGCTGAATCGGGATAAAAGAGAAGAAGAAAAGGATATAGGAATGGGGTTTGTCTAAACCATAAGAGACTTACTGATATACTGACTCCTTCCAAAAAGATGCAGGTGTGAATGTGAAAGTATTATTTGTTGCATGGAGATGTAAGAATGCAACCCAGTGTGCAGGAGGAGTAACATGGAGATGCAAAGGTGCAGCCCAGCATGCATTTGGCATAGAAGGTAGGGGTGCTAGCTCCAGCAGTTGAGTTTTGCTGAAGGCAAATGCAGAGTGATTAGTGACGAGGAAGTCAATGAGATGTTGGAGAGTGGTGATTGGCTCATTGCTTCTCCAGTAAAGTAGACAGTCCATAAGGATGTGTTCGCATGTTTCAAATTGGAAGCCACATTGACAACTGACAGGTTCACAAGGAAAGAATCAAGCTCGATATGAGCCAATAGGAACATGATTAAGAATAGCTCAGATTGCTTGGATAGTGACACCAAATGACGTGACAGGAGCATCATCATCAATAGTGTTGGAAGGATGTAACTCACAAAGCCAGGAGCTGCTGCTGTGATATTGTGATTCTATAAAGCCATTCTTGAACCTTTTACTGTATAGGAATAGAAAGCTGTGACCCTGGAAACTGGGATCAGAGGAAAACAATTTATGCCACTGTTGATTGACATTATTGGTAGCTCTCTTGCATAAGAAGTCAAGAGAGCATGAAGTTAGTTTGGCATCAAACTGTTGTTTAGATACTTGAATATAGACTTTGTGTAATATACAGCAGGATAAGCCTGGGTGGTGGGCTGGTGTATTGCAGTTGCATTTGACACTTTGGTATGGAATGTACCAGAAGTGAATTCGATTTTGGCTAGATCGTTCTAGCCAAGGGCAAAAGGCATTACTTGTGGCAATTGAGTGATTTTGGCCTCTGTGGATGGAAGGGTCTAGAACACAAAGGGTAGATGGCATGTGATCAGTGATGAGAGTGATGTGATCAAGGTCTGGTAGGAAGATGGCCTTGCATAGACTGAAGCAAATAGAAGTGAGTTTGGCTTCTGATAGAGTGACGGTCCCAGAAGGGATGGAAAGAGAGTGAACAAGCTGTCCATTTCACCAGATGTGATATGAGGTGACAGCTTGATGAGAGGTAGATGGTGGAATGTTGCCATATACTATGACAATGACACAATTGTTGACAGAGTGGATGGAGGAAAGTTCTGTATCTAGTCATCGAGAATGGATACCAAGTTCTTTAAGGCTAGACCTATTATAATCAAAGGTAGTGAAATGATCAGCAAACATATCAAGCAGACAATGTTAGGGGTGCTTATCGGCGGAACCTCGCTCTCAGGGATGAGAGGGAGTGCCTATCTTCAACTGCTCATCTTAGCTTCGAATAGTATGGATCTCCACTAAGACGACGAAGAAGAAGCTGACTACGTCAAGCGTATAATCCGGAGGTCAGTAGATCAGTTAGTTCCACTGAGGAATATCCTCTGTAATCGACATAGGGAGTGACCCTATCCGACGTGCCAAGCCTAAGTTGAATTTGCCTCTCTACTGACAAAGTCGAACTTAGTCGAGTCAGATTATAACACTTACTTGTTGCGTTGTCTTCTGTTCCTGAAGGGACGCCTAGATCTTCCAGGATGTTGTCGTATAAGTAAGTTCTTGAAGAGTTTCCTAATGCAGGGATTATCGAACAGTATCGTCTTAGAAGTTAGAGACTTCTAAGAGATAGGGTTACAAGAAGCACAAGATGCATAGACAATAACCAAAAAGGATAGAAACTTGCGTTTCTCCCTATTTCGGTGGATCTTATATAGTTCTAGATCTAGCTATTCATAGAATACAAAAACTTTTCTGTCTACGAAGAAGATCAGAACTAATTACTTGTTAAGACCAAGATTGTTCT
>KQ962129.1:574297-613687 GCA_001563735.1 Leucoagaricus sp. SymC.cos | reverse complement strand
CAGGTCCAGATTTCGGAGATAGGAGGAAGCAGAGATGGAGGATAGTCAGAGACTGGAGGAGATAACTTGAATGGCAAGATTAACTCAATTATCAGACTGAGGAGTACAGGCGCATAATCTACTGTTAATATACTCAGAGATAGTAATAAAAGGAGAAGAGATTCAACAGAGAGTCAACAGAAACTACATGACACATACTAACATGTGATGAGAAAAGGTGGAGTAAAAGCATATAGATGAAATAATAATAAAAGGGGTTATCAGTGATGGTCAGCGACCACAGTAATGTCGAGCTATAACACTGACCATCAATTTCTAACTCTACTAGAATAGATCTACATCCAATCACATTCAAAAATGCTGATTTATTGGCTGTTTTGCATATACTGTAATTACCAGGAGTATACTCAGAAAAATCCTCAATGAATGGGGTAAAATGATGTGATGTGCCAGAGTCTAGGAGTACATGATCATTGAACTTAAAATTCCCACATGAATAACAAGAAATATGTTTATTATTGTTCTCAGAGTTACAATCTGCAATTATACAAGAAAATTGTATAGGATCAAGTAGAGATAAAACTCAAACAGGCAGTCTCTGATCAACAGATAAGCTTTTAAATATAAAATCATTGAACATGTTTATTATATTCAGTTCATCAGCATATTGAACTCTATGTGGCATCCCATGAGACAGCACTGACAAGAGAGCTCTTGAGTGAGTCTGAGAGAGCAAAGACACTCAATCTCATTTGAGTGACCCTGAATGGTTCTATTGTCCAGACAGAAGTTAGGACTGTGAGATATTGTTAGAAATTAACATCTGTGAGAACAAATTTAATATACATACATAGGTATCATCACCACAGTCACTTTCATCACTGAGCTATATCATATCAGCATTAGAAGCAGAAGGCAAAGTAGGAGGAATGGTAGACATTATAAGCAACTGAGAAGAAGGAAGAGAGACAGCAGCTGGGTAAGGAGAAGAGAGATATGAGAATAAGGGAGTGTCTGTACAAGTAGCAACTATGGGGACCAATGATGTAGCTCCAAGATGTTCATCCCAAAGACTCAGCACTTTCTCATCTGCAATCTGATAGTACATCTTTTTAAACTTCAGTCTCTTGATGAGAGACTCTCCAACAGGTGTGCTGAGGCATTTTGCCAGTAGTCATGGCAGAACAGCAGACTCAAGAGCATGTGATGCTCTAGCATCATTAATCTTTTGCTGGGTTAAAGGACTTAAGACTTTGATGTCAGAAATAATAGCCAGACAAGTGACTACAAATGCAGAAGAGACAATATAGGAATTAGCTGAGCTGACAGCAATAGCAGGCAATTGGATCTTGCTATCTGTAATATTGGCCTATTGGCCCTTTTGCCTTTTACCATGTTTTTGTTGCTTCTTCTTCTCATCACTACTATCAGAAGGCTGCTGGTTTCCAGAAAATGGACTAGGATTGGCATTTCTCTGCTGCTATTCTTGTGGACATTACTACTGTTGCTACTGCTGAGAATACTACTGCTACTGCCAATTAAGGTTTGATGGGCTCTTATACCTCATGCTAGCACATGATATGTTAGCCTCATTCATCTTGACTTGATGCTGGTGTTGTCACTATGTGACAATGGCAGATTAAATCAATGTAAATATGATTGATATCAGGAGATGCATTTGTAAATATGTTGAAACTACAGAAGACTATTCTTGAGGAATCACATTCAATAAATTTATAGCATAAATAAATCTATCAACATCAATCAGAGAATTGCTCCTCTTCAAACATGAGCATGTATTTTCAAGCAGTACAAACTACAAAGATGGCTCAATATTAGGATTAATATGGAATAAAAGAGTGTATTAGTAATCAGCAAAAATAGCAGCAGTAGAGCAAGTTCTGAAAAGATTTATTAAATAGGTCCAAAGAAGAGCAGAAGTTGTCTGTTAATAATGGAGAAGATGGGATATAAGATAATTATTAATTATCCCATATGCCATTCAATTGAGAGAGGTCCAATTAGAGCAGGCCTCAATGGACTCAGCAGTGTATGTTGCAGTAACAGGTAGCATAGTGGCAGTAGCTTGTACAAGCTGTGGAATCACACAAGAACTATTAATGATGTTGAAAGCAGTGTATGTAATACCAGGAATAATTGTCATTGAGAGAATATTTGTCATCAATTCAGACCATTCAACCCAATTCTTCTCTCCAATAAAAAGAGGCACATTAGTGAGGAGACTATAAGTAGACATAGTGATCTAAATAAAATCTAAATCAGCAATTTGTCTGAATTAATGAAACAAAGCAATTATAGGCTCTCAACTATATGCTATAGTGTACAGGAAATAAAGTTCAGACAAGTTAAAAGTTTGGCAGGGATACTGTCAACATCTAACAATAAGTTTCAACTATTCCAGCATACTGGTGAGTGTTAAAAACATCTCAGTAACAACACACTTAGTAGTCAGAGCCCATAACCTGTTGAAAGCAGTCTAAATCATAGTGCAGTGCTAGGAATAGAATGAACTAGTTACTTATGATATAGATAGTAAAGAGATATCCATTGAAGATATAAGCAAAGTATTGAGAGCACTAAAGAACAACTAAGAGTGTAGAGAGGATTGTAATTTACTAAAGAATGTGTACAGAGCAATAGCTACTTATATACTGCTGAATGAGAGGATGCATAAGCAATACTAATCTACCTACAAGTGTACATATATACTACTACAGCAAATAGCAATAATGAGCTAAAGTTACAGAGTTCTAGGATATAGAATATGAACTCATAATATAAGGAGTATATATGTATAATCACAAACATAAATATTAGATACCCTAATAGTAACATGCTAATAATAGATAGGCACATAGAGCATTTACTTAATTCAACAGCATTCTTAAGCAAGGCAAGCTGTAAGAATAGTTCAACATTAAGATTAATATAAAATAATAGTATAAGCTGGTAATTAGTAAAAATAGAAGCAGTGGAGTGAGTTCCAAAAAGTGTTATCAAATAAGTTCAGAAAAGCATAGAAGTTGCCTGCTAATAATAGAAAAGATAGCTTGATAGCTGATTGTTAATTATATCACATACTATATAATTGAGTGAGGTCCAATTAGCATAAGCCTCAATGGATTCAGTAGTGTACACCATAGATACAGCTTGTGTAGTCTACATAGTAGTCACTGTGGCAGCCTGGATTACAAGCAGAAATAACATGTAAGTTTCATCAATGATGTCTATAGCAGTGTATATCATACTCTGAATAATAGTTATTGAGAGAATATTCATTATTGATTTAGACCATTTAACCCAGTTCTTCTCTCCAATCAAAAGAGAAACATTAGCAAGAAGACTGTAGGTAGACATAGTAATCTAAATAAATCCTAAATTAGCAATTTGTTCAAATTAACAAAATAAAATAATTATAGGCCACTGACTATATACCTAATGTATGTAGAGAGTAAAGTTTGGATAAGTTAAAAGTTCAGCAGAGACACTGTTGACATCTAACAACAAGTTCCAACTACTCCAGCATGTTAGCAAGTGTAAAGACATCTCAGCAACAACACACTTGGCAGTTAGAGCCTATAACCTGTTAAAAGCAGTCTAAAGCATAGCACAGTACTGGGAGTAAAGACAAACTAGTTACTTATGATATAGACAGTAATAGAGAACTTGTTAAAGATATAAGCAGAGCATTGAGAGCAGTAGAGAACAACATATAATGTAGAAAAGATAGAAATCACTAAAGAATGACTATAGAGTAATAGCTACTTATATACTGCTGAAAGAGAGGATGTGTAAGTGATAATAATCTACCTACAAGAGTACACATGTACTACTACAGTGAATAGCAATAAAGAGCTAATGTTATAAAGTCCAAGAGCATAGTAAAATAAATAATGCAAGGAGTCTGTATATCTCATAATTACAAATATAAATATAGAAAACCCTAATAGTATATATGCTAATAATAGATAAGTGCATAGAGCATTTACTCAATTCAACAGTTAGCATATCAAATATGCTGGATAAGACAATTAATATAAAAAGAATATTATTATAGCAAAGGGGTTATCTCCTTAAATTATGTTATATAGGCCTCCATCAGTACTTTGCTAGGTAGAATAACAGGTTCTCTTGCAAGACCTATGGTAATCACAACTTCTGCAGTATTTAGCAATCAAGTATGTTGCTTTCTTCATTATAGATCTATAAAAAAGAAAATATCCTAATATGTACTAAATTGGGTAGATCTTATTGAAGAGACTCAAATAACAGTGACATTGGGAAGTAAATGAGTGAGGTACAATAATATAGACTACAGCTACTTATACCTATATAGACAATAAAACTATTTAAAATTCTGAGAATAGAAGTATAAGGACAATGTACTGTTTACATTTCAACAGATCTTATCCATGATTTGTATCTGGCAAAGCAAGTTTAAATAAAAAAAAGTCTGACATAGATCTTAAGTTTTCTAAGAGTAGGACAATATCAGAATTGCTATCTGAAGTATTGAGAAAGGGCATGGGAAACTCAAGTTCAAGACTCTGATAATACATATTTCCAGATTAGAATTATACATTGAATTCTCTTTCAGATTGTAATTTCTGTTCTCATACTCAATTCATCACTGATAACATATAGTAGTATGATATATGTACTCAAATACATCTAATGGTATGCATGACTAGAACAGAAAGGGCAGGAAGATACTTCAGTGCTTTAGTAATAGCTTTGTTGAGATTAGATATGGACATGGGAGCTGTTTGGGATAAGGCCAGATATTAATGTCCTTTTAATGTGCCTATATAAAAACAGGACTAATTAGCTTAGTTATGTGGAAGGAATAGGTGTGGAACCCAGTGAGCAAAATATTCAAAAATCTCTTCTTTTTCTTATGTCTAAGTGCTTAAATTAACAGGATTTTATTGGTACTATGAGGAACTGTATTAAAAGGACAGACTATTAGACAGAGAGGTGACACAACTAGACTAGCCAACTAAACTAGGTAAATAGACTGATTAGATAAGTTATGGTGTAAATCACCTAAAGACTACTACTTTTGTGCAAACTGGATTAAGTCCCTCATATTAAGTCAGAATTTTTAGTTTTATGTACAAACTGCATAACTTAGCAACCTGAGTAGAATGTCCAAAGAGATTTTTATTTGAGCCAGAATTAACAGAGTTCATATCTTGTATTTGTGTGACAATGACCAGATTATATGAAAAAATCCCATTTTGGAAGGTGTTTTCATATTGGGTTAATCTAATCTAATCAAATACCCCCACCATATTATCTGGAATTTGTTGATGAGACATGTATTTGTATGAACTGAATGCTTAAACCTGAAATTGAGCATCATGAGCTAAAAGAACATCACAATAAGCATCATCCCAGCAGAAAAAGTAAGCATGTCATTTTCAGATGAGGATAGTGTCCACTAAAGCCAATGCAAAAGGCATTTTTTTGTTGGAGTGCTGTAAATGTATAATCACAATGCTTGCAAAGCTACTGCTTGACATACCTCCAGAAATACTCAATCATGTTGAGTTCACAGTAAAGTTTTGGAATTGCCAGACAAATATGTCCAGCCTCCTCAATTACTTCTTCCACCAGAGACTTGTCAGTAAGAACTCTGTAAACATATCTCTGTTTATCATGCCAACACTTGTCTTACCATCAAAAACCAGCTTGGTCTTGAAAACCAGCCAGGTGTATGCTTAACTGCATTGGAGGTGCATACCTGCAGCACTGTACTGCAAGTATTGCCAAACCCAACAGGTTTACAAAACTAGCAGGTCAATCAGATATTCATATATATGCTTCATAAGCCTGCAGTTCAACAAGTAAATATTGATCTCAATAATTAAAATAACTCTTATGACAGCTAGGTATATGAAACAGATTATATTTGCTATCAAAACAAAATGCATACATCTGACTAGCTACTAACATCCAAGTTAATCCTACAAGTTGAGAACAAAACAATAGGCATTGCCATGATGATTTATTGTACACTGTAGCAAAGGTCATAAGTAAAGAACAAATAGTATGCCAGGAACTCACCATGAAAGGATGGCCATTGGAACATATGTATCAAGCACCAGGAATAATTTCAGCAAACATCTGAATGTCAATAAAATTGTTATAGAAATAAAAGTGTAAGGCATCAACTGCAGTCCATAAGAGAAGTGATACATAACATTGTGTGGTGCATATATGTATATTTTATGACACATATATTCAAGAATCAGGTAGTCAGAGATCAAGACTTGGAGCTCAGAGGATATAGGCAGAATTTGGCAAGTATCAAGAATAAAGCAGTTCCTGGAGACAATATTGGTGACCTGTGTAAGAGAAATGACATAGCAGCTGATGAGACTACAGGAGGCAGACAAGGAGAGGTTTACTGTACTGGCCCAAAGTAGTTCAGTGTAATCACAGCCAGCCTGGACCTTGAATGAAATGACATAGCAGAAATCCTCTGACAAAGTATCTGCCCTAGTGTGTAGCTGAAGAAAGCAGCCACCCTGAAAGGCTAAGATGGTGGATAGCAGTGGCAGCAATAATCTATACTGACAAAGGTGACTGGTGATGGTGGATGAACAAGAACCAAAGTGAAGATGCATTGTGTTGAACCGAGTCCTTGATCAGGTGACTTATTCCCACAGTCCATCATACTCCCAAAGTCAGGGGATATCTCAATCCTCAATACTGGTACCTTACCTCAGAAGTAACCTGAGTGTAGTGTGGCTCAGTTTTCTGTATATATATTGGCATTTTTGTATGGTTGTGAAGGTAATAACATGTTGACCCCATTCCCATGCAACAGAGGTCCAAAGATATTAGCCAGATTGTTTGGGTGCCATGCTGACCTACAAGACTGTAAGTCCAATTTATGCATGTAAATGGGTTGTTGGTGTATATATGGCTTTGGTATGGCTGGCTTTTGGCAAGCTGTCATGCCTTATCTGAATATATGCATTCTCTGGCAGGCTGATGCAAGATCTGGATATTATATGGGAGATTCAAATCAGGCATGCACAAGAACTGGTCGGCGAAGATGAGACCTGCGTTACCCCAGAGAACTGATGACCATACATGCAGCAGACCTGTCCAGTGTGACAATGCCCAGAAGGTGCTGGAAACACCTGCTAGGTATGCTGCAGGTATGTCTCTCACTGCGCTGATATGCACCTTGCCTAACTGGTATGTAGAATATATTTATATCACCAGCGAGTTTTTTGCAGATCTCTCGCATCTCAGTAGGGTATATTATGTCTGACCAGTATATACATATATCCCTACTGAGTTTTTACTGATGCTTCTGTGACAAAAATTGGGTTGGAGTTCAATGATCCATCATGCACAACACTCAGTACCATCTTCGGGGCACTTCACGCTGCATTACCAATCCTGGCATCATTAGACACTCTGCTTGTCCACCCTGTCTTGTTGTTTTCTCATGCCGTCTTCACATGTGAAGTTTTGAGTGGTTGTTCGAGAATTTTGATCTCTTCGGAGTCTGACACCCGAGCCGATGATTGGAGATGACGAAATCTTCGAGTATTCGCAGCTGAGCGCAACCTCCGGCCCTTTTGACAACCCATGGATTAGAAAGAATGGTTTCATTAAAAAATTGTCCACACATTAATTCATGAGGTTATAAGTTGAACCAAATATGAACTGAGGAGTGCACGGCCCAACGAATTTTTTAATTTTAATTTATTTTATTTTCGGTCCTTGTCCCAGCCGAGATGGCCACTGCATAAAAGTAGTGGTCTTTAGGCGCCCCGCACGTCGGTGTAGATGCGATCATTTATTTACTAGCCGGAAGACGCCGGTGCGCTTTTGATTTCTGCAATTCGCTCATGTGGGCTGCTCGCCGTCTTCCTCGATGCAGTCCTATTGTTCGCTTGTACAGACAATCACATAGTAGTGCTGACAAGAAGCCATATTATGTTACTACACCGATATTTTACCCGAATGCTGGTATGCTGGTTCAACGAGCTTTGGTGGTTATGCAGGCTGACGAGTTGCTTTTAGCACCACATATTGGACATTTACATTCGCTCGTGACGGGCGATATCTTCGCGCGTTTCAATCGTATAGCGAACCCGATGACGCATACGCATTATCTCACTGGCACGGATGAGCATGGTTTGAAAATTCAGAAGGCGGCTGCTGCTGTTGGCAAGTCTCCACGTGAGTTTTGTGATGAGCTAAGTCAAAGGTTCCTGGTATGTTTCCTTTTCACTTTTAGGCTGTCAAGTTGAAAAATCGTCGATCAGGACCTGGCGGATGCTGCCCATATTCGATCCACAACGTTCAATCGCACCTCAGACCCAAAACACCACTATGCGGTCGAACACGTTTGGAACGAACTCAAGTCTCGTCGTCTGATCCACAAGACAAAGTACTCTGGGTGGTATTCTATCACAGATGAATGCTTTTATACCCCACTACAAGTTACTCGTGCGCCGAAGCCCGAGAATCCTGACGCGTATATCGCAATTTCTACTGGTTCGGTCGTTGAATGGCATGAAGAAGAAAATTACGTCTTTCGACTTGGCGCGTTTCGT
This sequence comes from Leucoagaricus sp. SymC.cos, assembly GCA_001563735.1. Lineage (NCBI taxonomy): Eukaryota > Fungi > Basidiomycota > Agaricomycetes > Agaricales > Agaricaceae > Leucoagaricus > Leucoagaricus sp. SymC.cos. The sequence goes on along the minus strand of KQ962129.1, from coordinate 605,081 downwards.
CAACGACTTCTGCAGCACTATCTCAACCACCCACATGCGATATACCCACCACAGTATCATGCGGATGTCATCCAGAGTCTGCAAGCGGAGAATGGGGATGGCGGAGGGTTGGAGGAACTGAGTATTTCCCGGCCAAGGCAACGGTTGAATTGGGGTGTGCAGGTCCCTGGGGACCAAACACAGACTGTGTATGTTTGGTTTGACGCGTTGTTGGTATACCTTTCTGGTATTGGATATCCGGATGCAGGTGCGATGTCTGGTCTGACTGCGCCTTGGCCGCCAAATCTTCAGGTTATTGGGAAAGATATTCTGAGGTGTGTATGGTGCTCTAGTGTCCGTTCCTATTCTCATCTGGTCCTGAAAGATTCCACGCTATATTCCTACCTGCTATGCTGACTGCGCTGGGACTTCCGCTTTCCCGTCAAATCCTTGCCCATGCCCATTGGACGGTCAACCAAAAGAAGATGTCGAAGAGTGTTGGTAATGTTGCGGATCCGATCGAGGCTATCAACGAGTATGGCGTGGATGTCGTTAGATGGTATTTAGCCCGTGTTGGTGGGCGTTGGCGTTCAGATGTCGGTACGTGTACCCTTCATATTACACTGTCATGTACAACACTTTTGACATGGAGTATTCTAGACTGGTCGCGTCCTCAACTCGAGAAACATAGTCACGAAATTCGGTCGATGCTCGGCAATTATTTCCTACGCATTACGTCGCCAAAGCTCGTGGCGCGCGCTGCTACTGCTCCCCACCTCTCGCTCAGGGATATTCGCAAACTCTATACAACTAAAGATAATGAACTTAGTAAAGTGTTGATTCGACTAATGGATTTGCAATGCGAAACCCCTGTGAAGGTCAAGAAGGAGATGGAAAATCTAGAGGTCGCGGAGGCCTTGCAACATTTGACGGATTTGATGCGTGTTGTATGTCATTTTCTATCGGTTATCTCCTCATTTTTTTGATGTAACTGCTATATCCAGGCAAATAAAACATTCACGGATATTGCTCCTTGGCAGAAATCGGTTCCGGTTGATCTGGTATATGCAGCATACTCTACTGCAATAGAGACTTTGCGAGTTCTCGGGATTTGTCTCCAGCCATTCATCCCAAGTACTGCAAAAGCAGTTCTGGATGCCTTGGGTTTGGAACAAGGAAGTGGGAGAACATGGCATGCTACTGAGCTGCCAGGTGGGGTATTAGAGGAAGAACAAGTAAAACAGATTGGAGAAATAATAGGTGTTAATTTGTTCTAGCTACAGTGGTGTTCAAAAGAGACACATGCCCAAATAATTGTTAATATAACTGTTTCCCATGGGTGAATTCAAAGAAATTCTGTACAAGAACTTGGTATAGTGGTTGGTTTTATAGACTCAGGATAAACATAACATATAATGTGAGTATTAGGGGTGCTTTTTGGCAGAGAGAGGCAAATAGGCCAATCCCTGCTTGACTTTTTACCACCACCTTCCCTTTTGGGAACATAGTGAGGGGGTCATCTTGAGCAATGCTCAACTGCCTTCAGGCTTTCTCATCAACATTAATTCATCAACATCACTTTGTGATGACCTTTAGGTCATCATCTCTCTTTTCTTCTGACCTCTGGAGCTGGCTGGTCTCTATGGCAGCTTAGTTTTTACTAGGTCATCCTGATCCCCTTTGGAGTCCCTACAAACTGGTGGCAGGTCCTTAGATCCTACCAATCTCTTCTGCTTTCTTGTGCTGCTTCAGCAACACTTTCTCAATTGCAGCTGGTCCATCAATCCTGCAATTCCTCTGGCACTCATTTTTACTTTTGCCATCATCCTATTCTAGAGTTCTACTGCCTAGATTTTGAGAGTCTATTGGCCCCCAGGACTTCAACAAATCCTCTTCCACTGTCAGCACTCTCATCACTAGCAGCTCACTCTCTCTGTCTTCCCTTCCCTGCACTGTTACATGTGCAGTGCACATATTCTATATATATTCATATTCTTCACTTAACTTAAGGTAGCAACATCATCCACTGCCTCTCACCTCCTGTTTCACCATGCTGTGATATCACCCACAGTATTCAATACATCACTAATTGCATGAATTTTGCCTCTCAGTTAATAACATACATCTCTCCTATCTACAGGTCTTTCTCTACAGTGTTTGTCACTGATTGGTGATGCTGTCTCCTTACCCTATATAAGTTCATATTTGCACCTTCAGACAGCCCTTCAGCTACCCTCCATCCTGCTGTCCCTCAATTCTTAACTGATGTGTGGACTTTTATACTTGGGCTTTTACATTCTTTAATCTACTTTATCTATGGAGACTATGAAAACTGTCATACACTGCTGTTATCTCAGTAGGCTTAGTGCCTTGAGCAAGCACTCTGCCACTGCCACTGACATGACTTCTTTTGAAGTAGAATATCCCCAGTCTTTGGACTACTATCTCCTACTTTTTGGTGCTCTCATCTCTAGCCTACAAGCTTTATATTCACCCCTTCAGGCATGTGCTGTTGTACAGTATACTAATGCTCTGGGCCTTTGGGCCATAGATGCTTGATAACAGATAAGATTTTCTTCTATTGTAAGTCATCTTCTTTTAATCATGTACTACTCACATATTTTACTGGACACTTCAACTGGACATTTACAGATTCGAATGACTGTTTCCTCTATGTCTCTAGTTGTTACTATTTTACTTCTTTTTTTTAAAAAAAATCATAATTTATAAGGCAGTACATGATAGCAGTCTGCTTCTGGGTTAGTAGTTCAGGATATTATTACAAACTAAGCTAGAGACCAAAGATGACTTACATGATATACAGAACAGCTAGTGAGTACATATGTCTATTGCAATCAACTTGATCAGATGCCTCTCTTCTCAATCTGTGACAAGGGCCTAATCCATATTTGAGTTTCAGCAGTAATGACCAAGTGTGTGCCTACACTTGTGCTCAGCCTCTGCTGTCTTCTGAGAAATCTCATAAAATGCTTTCTGCATATCTGAAAGAGCTAACTTTTCAGCCAACCAGCCCCAGTCAAAGTGGTGATACCAGAAAGGGCACTGTCAGTTACTAGCACTGTGCTCCCCTTGACAGTTCACATAGCATGTAGCAAATAGGCATAGGGCTCCTATGAAGATCACTTCCTTGGGCAGCTTAGCAGAGAGATTATCTCTGTAACAGGAAGCATAATTATAATAGCCAGCCTCAGTATGAGGACCAGCACATTGGGGGCATTGGGAGGCCTGAGAGTGACAAGCATGAGTAAAATGTCCCCAGCACCAGTAACACTAGCACAAAGGAATACCAGAATGAGAGTAGGCCATATAAACAAAGCATGAGACCAGGCCAAATTAGAAAGAGGTACCAATCAGGTGCTTGACAGTAGTGTCCAACTGGGAGTCAAGAATGTTGAACCACACAGTAGCAGTATCAGCATGGTGAGAGTTACACATAACCCACAGGCTATTCACAAGAGTGAAAGAGGCAGCTATGTGGGACTTCCCTATGACTGCTTATATAACAGAAGCAGTGACCTGAGTACTATCTACCTTGAGGAATAGAATATTGATGATCTTAAGATAAAATTGCAAACATAGAAGGGTGACCTCAACTCTACTCTCAGCAAGGGAGAGGAGGCACTGGACACTAGCCTTCACTAGGTTAATTTCAGCCTGGGAAGCAATATGAGATGTAAGAAGAGAGATCTCTCCATAAGTGAAATGACAAGAGTCAACCCAAAGATCACTCTTGCCAAGGGAACAGTTGGTAGTGCTGACAAGGGCTGGAAACTAAGATGAGAAAGAAAGAAGGTTAATCTTGACTAACATCTGGCAATGAGAAGGACTGGAGATGGTTGACTTGATCTTGTACTTTGGAAGCACTAGAGGGATGGAGGTCTGATACATCATAATAATATAATTAGAAGAGAGAGTGGGGATAGTCATGGCCAGATTGGCCAAGAATGTGACATTTCAGACAGTATTAGTATAACTACACTTGACACTGAAAGAAGGAGGGGAGCACTTGGTGGACTGAGCAGGCTAAGAAGGAGAGCAGGCTTGGGAGCCTGAGAAGAACAGGCAGTAGCCTCCAAAGAAGGACCATAAATAATGGCAGAGAGAGCTGGGCCAGCTAAATCAGCTGTACTATGGGTTAGAGGGAGACACTGCAGAGCATCATGAGACAGCAGATTGTTGAAGGGACTTGAATAATGGTGACATCGGGGAGTAAACAAGCAAGGTACAAATGATGTAGACTACAGCTATTTATACCTAAATAGACAATAGAACTACTTAAAACTCCGAAAACCATGGCATGAGGACAATGCACTGTTTGCACTGTGCATTATGATTTCCAATAGCCTCCCACAAACATGCAATATCTGAGTGAATAAGAATGTGTAGGAGAATAACAGAAAACAAAGTCCAATCTAACTTATCTAGTGGATCAGAGGACACAGAAACAAAAGGTGACAATGAGTGTTCTGGGCACGTAAGTCCCTTCATTCCCCCCATGATATCTCATGGTGACTCTGGCCACAGGCATGGGCATCAATGCAATGACAATGGTGACAAATTAGGGCTTCGGCCCCCTAATCAGCAAGGATGGTAATCATACAACAGGGCTTCGGCCCCCTGGTGGCAAAAATCAATGCGAGGAATTTCTTCAGGGCTTTGGCCCCCTGGCAGCAGGATCGACAATGAGAACAACAGGACATGGGACTTTGGCCTCCCAGAGGCAAACAATGGAACAGATGGTGGATGGATGGGTACTGATAGAGCGGATCACGTGGACTGGGGTGATCAATGATAGTATGTGTCATATGACGGTAGTGGCATCAAAGGGAGGAATGGGTTGGAGGGCTACAACAATGTTGATGAGACATGGGGTATGCTCGTTTATGTTGAAGGGACTCAAATAACAGTGACATCGGGGAGTAAACAAGCAAGGTACAAATGATGTAGACTACAGCTATTTATACCTAAATAGACAATAGAACTACTTAAAACTCCAAAAACCATGGCACGAGGACAATGCACTGTTTGCACTGTGCATTATGATTTCCAATACAGATCACATAAGGCTAAAACCAAGGTGGGTGTATTAGGGAAGTCCTCAAAGAGCAGGGTGTGACACTGTGAGACAAAGACATACTCCACTATTACCAATAGAGCACAGGCAAGACACATCTAATCATGCTCCTCAGTCCAAGGCTTACTAGCCAGGGTTATAAGAGCATGATTTAGAGAAGAAACAGTTTCTACTAACTCAGCAGAGAGTGCAGGACAGGGGCATCTGAAGATAGCAGTGGAGATAGCATAATCAGCAAGGGCCTCAGCAGTGGGGTAAGAATAAGGTGCAAAGACAGATACCTCAGGAGAAAGACCTGAGGCTTAAGGGACAAGTGTGATAGAGCAAGACACTAGAGATGGCAAGTGTGATAGGGAGAAGATAAGCTCAGCAGCAACTGAGCTTCTCTTCTTCTTACCCTTCTACTTATAAGGGGTAGGTATAGTGGGATTGGGTGGTCCAGCAGAGAGGACCAAAGCACAAAGCATAGAAAAGCCTGCCATCTCAGCATCATCCTCCTAGAAAGGTATCAGGCTTAACATCTCAGCCTCAGACTTCTGGACATCCTTATCCCAAAGACATATTCCTAAGTTATGAATATACTGGCTATCAGACATAGCATAGAACTAATGATGCATGACCAACACCCAGAGATGATGGTGATGTGTAGAAAAGAAGGATGTACTATTTTACTTCCAGCACTTCAGCATCTTCTATATTATTTCAGTTACTTTTGGTATTGGACAGCTTAGTCGAGGGTTTCTTTCTAGCTAGTCTTTGTACTTAGTTAGAGACAGACTGTGATTGAGCACTGCTTTATAAATTGTTGATTTTTAGATAAATAAATTTAAAAAAAGAAGCAAATAGACTAGGTATGTCTATCTATGGGGCTTGACTGATTAGAGGCAGTATATGTTACCTTTGTTGAAATGAGCAGCAGGGATTTTTTTTTTAATTAAAAATTTATAATACAATGCTTGATTGTAGTCTGCAGCCCTAGACTAATATACAAACAGTAACTCAACAACTAGCTAAAGTAACCAAGCTGTCTTACAGAGAGCATATCAGTCAAGCAAAATAAATAGAAAAAGAATTTTAAATAAAATTAATATATGCAGCATAGCAACTAAGAAGTAGCCTCTGGACTTGAGTATTATGTACTGATCTATAGTCAATGAGAGAAGCATTAAGAAAATCTGTTACATGAAAACCAGCCAGCATCAAAGTGATAATGCCAAAATCTGTACTTGTGATCATTGGCAAAATGTTTGCCATTACAATTGATATAGATAGGAACATGGAGACAAGGTTAGCCAGCCAATGTGGGTGGGATAGGTGGGGTAGCTTTAGCATTGCCCTTGCAACAGCCAGCATACTTGTAATGGTACTGTTCTGTATGAGGACCAGAGCAGCAGGGACAGTGAATGGCCTAGGTGGAGCAGACAGTAGTAGAGTGGCCCTATTTTCAGCATTGTTGACACTGAGGAACACCAGGATGAGCTTTTGCAGGTTTGATAATACACCTGGAGTTCCAAAATGTGACAAATTGATTAATGAGTGTCTTGAGCTGAGCACTGGATTGAGAGTCCCAGATATTGAACCATACAGTGGCAGTATCTGAGTACTATGAGTTATACATAACATGAGGTTTTGCAGTGAGATTGAAAGTGATGCCATTAATAGCAAGTGCTAGAGTGATGTCATCAGGAGTGATGGGGAAGAGAACATCAAGGACCTTGAGATAGGACCAAGACCTAGGGATGTAAGTGCTAAGTTGAACTTTAGTGCCTGAGGAAATAAAATTACTGACAATCTTGAGATCACCAGCTGATGGAACAATGTTAGTGGTGAAAGAGAGGCCATAATAAGCTTGCTGAGCAGTTAAGATTTGAAGCTTAGACTTCTGGCATTTAAGAACATCATTTGTTTTATTGACAATGGTGATAGTATTAACATTGCCAGGATTGGCAAGAGAGACAAGAATTTGTTGGCAGATAGAGCCAACAGTTGTAGAAACAGGCTTGTGCTTATTGGGCAGAGCACTTATTGCATTAGCTGTGCAATACATAGTAGTGACTCAATCAACAGGAAGGGCAGGGAATGTCTGGGCCAATTTAACCAAGGCAATGTCATTGTGTGTATTAGTTCTAGGCTGGGGCCTAGACTTGACAATTAACACAAACAAGCATTAAGACTTGTCCACAGTAGGCTTCTTTGTTTCAGAAACTGGCTTTTTCACAGCCAGTTGAGGGGTTTTAGCTAGACCCTGTGCCTTGGGCATAGGGTTAGCCAGGGGTGGGACAGGAGCAGGTATAGGGAGCTGGCTATGCACAAGTGCTCACTGAATGACTTGAGCACCAGTAAAAGTACCAATGTTCTTGACATCAATTTGAACCTGATGAAATAATTTGTGTTCAAAAGGACATATATTGATGAGTATGTATAGAGCTTGGATAATCTCTCTCCTAGAGTCAATTGGAAGAGGACAGAAAACTTCTGGTGCATTTTCAAGACAAAATGCAAGGCTCAGTTGTTTAAGTAATTTGGTAACCTCGGCAAGGCTTGTATTATCAAGAAGTGATGTATCCTATAAGCATTTATGAAGTTAGATACCAATAAATGAAAAGAGGAAGTCAGTGAAAACCTTTTCAGGTATTAGAGACTTATGAGTTGGTGAAGACAGGAACCAAGTGGCATTTAGAGTTGCTGGAACAGAAGGAAAGGCTGGTGTAGTTAGTATAGCTATACTAGGCAATGGAGTGGAGGATGAGGGAACTAGAGAACTCAGCCTGCCAGAAGTAATTAGTTTTGGAGATGAACTAGCCTTCCTCTTCCTGTATTTTTTGTTAGTCAGTGTCTTCATGACAGTGGCCTCAACTTGAGAGTTGAAAGCATTATGATTGAAGTTTTCATCTTTGGACATTGCATAGTCTTGAGAATAAGACTCAAGAGTAGCAAAAAGAGATATATAGGTCAACATAGACAGTGTATAGACTGTAGACTAATCTCTCAAGACCAATGTCCCAAAAAGAAAGGTGGTGGTAAGAGATCAAGGAAGGATGTGAGCAGCAGAGATCTAGAGTGATAAGATAACACTCAGTATCATAGAACAAGACTGAGAATATATTGGGAATACCTAGAGTAATGAGATAACACTACAAGGTATTATGAGTAACAATATTCTGTCTATATAATAAAGTATTCTCATCTCAGTATTGTAGAATGAGACTGAGATAGACAAAAGACTATATGAGAATTAAAAAAAAGACTTATAAAATATATGAAATGAAAAAGAAATAAGTCTGAGAGGATATATACACAACATGCCCACTCAGCAAGCAAATATTTATATAAGACCAAGAGCTGAGACAAAAGAGATGACCTTAACAGGTGGAAGAGCTTTTGTAAATCTATCAGCAGGTTGTTGATCTGTAGAAATATATGAAGTTGTAATATTACTAGATTTATTGTGATCACAAATGAACCTGTACTTCATATCAATGTGCTTAGTATGTTTGTTCATATTACCAGTAGTGATGAGATTGATAGTGGACTAGTTGTCAGAACAAAGTAAGATAGAAGTAGTAATAGAAAGATGAATAGAATTAAAAAAGTTCTAAAGCCAGAGAGCTTCTTGACAACCTATAGTGGTGGCAATGAATTTGGCCTCAGTAGAGAAGATAGAAATGCAAGCTTACTTGCATGAAGCCCAAATAATAGCCCCACCAGCAAGATGAGCAATATAGCCAGCAATAGACTTATGATCAGTGCAATCTCCAGCTCAGTCAGAGTCAAAATAGACTACTAGTTTATCAGATCCCTCCTCAGCTTGATAGGTGTTACAGTCAAAGCAATTATTGAACAGTTGATGTGCTACCTGGACTAATACCACTGGATTATCCATGGAAGTGCTACACCTTATTATGCACCACCTCTACCCATCTCTACACTTATAAGTGTGGACAGCAAAGCAGACCAGATATATAATGACATCTTGTTAGATGCTTATCACAACCTGCTATACAAGCACTACAAGCTCAATGGACTATATGTGTGTACTCTACCCACACCACCACTCACAGCCCTCAGCAACAGCTGGACACCATGTTATCCCACTAGGTCTGATCTAGAATACACTCACCCTTACCTCACAATAGAAGGACTGACATTGTTGCAACATATCATCACAGGAGTCTTAAATCACACATATCAGCAAGACAAGCTGATCAGAGATGTGTTAGAAGAGCAACCATGACAGCTTATGGTCACAATGGAAGAAAGGGAGATTGTTCCTATCTTGTACTCATTATCCTCCTCATCCTCACAGTTGCAGTATAATACTACACCTACTACCACTACTGACACCACCAATACCAGCAATGATGATATGATGGAAGGAGAAGACAAAGAGTAAGCAAAGAAGGGAAGTTATGATAGGGTAAGAACAACAGCTCTGTCAACCAGAAGGAGAAACATCAAAGACTTCTCTGATTGCTGATCAAAGAAAAATTTGTTTTCTATATTTTGTCATATTATGATTTAGATCTAACACCATTAAACCCCAAACCAGTTTGACTTGGTAGTTAGACATTTCTGACTAACAGAACTATAATTAGCACTCAGCTCAGATCTATGTAACTGAGGACTTTGTAGATATAATCTCCAGAATACTGAGGATTTGCTATAGGACATAGATCTTCATAGACTACCCAATACACATATAGCAAATCAAAGTAGTATAAAAATACAAGGAAAAGGAAGAAGCTCAGTAGCTTCTACCCTTTTCAGTTATCATCCATAATACATTCCCCACACTCAATAGCTGAGTCCCTGAGTGAACAATCTGCTTCTCTCAATCAAAGCCATCAGCAATCAAGGAAGTCTATTATCTACTTTAACTGGTTACATGATGGAAGTCTCATAGTGGTGTGGCCTTGGAATATAGCTCTCCTAAGGGATGGTGAGTCTAGCTAACCACTTTGACCTTAGGAAGTTTGTAGCAGTTGTTCTATATAGTAGATGCTGTTGGTACAGAGTTTCTGTACAATGGTACTCACAATGTCTGTACAACATTGTCTCCCAAAGAGTTACCTTCCAAATCCCCCATCCTATTGTGGACTGCTTTCTTGAGAGGAGTAGCTATCTGCTTGACTAATAGTCAACAGTTAGGTATTAGTGAAAGTCTGGAGGATAGCCAACCCCAGGACTGAAAGATGTCTATTCAAATGGGCTACTGGCAAAAAGCACCCCTAATACTAGGGTAGAAGCTCCCTTGGAACCTGATCTTGGGAAAGTTGCAGGGAATCTATTGTACAGAATGCTAACAATGTCCTGTGGCTACTACAACCTCTGAAAACCTGTAGTAAAGGAGAATAGGCAGAGAGTATACCTATGCATAAGGAGAAATCTGCAAAACAACACCCCATCCCAGAATTGATGTTCAAAAGAAGAGGAAGAGAGCTTTCTTCAGCTAGATCACAGAAGACTTTTGGAAATTGTAGTAAACAACCCTAAGACACCTCAACACTCAACATTTGAGAAGGACCAATCGATCCCAAAAACCAATACTTAATACTAGGTTGTTCCTCACTTGTCAAAGGACAAGTAAGTAAGTAAGGAACATATTCAAGTGCTCAATACTAGACAAAGGAATGATAAGCTGTGACCTTCTACTGACAGGAAGGGAACTGAGGAGTGGAAACTCTCCAGTTCTAAAATGATCAAGGGAAAGCCCCTCTGATCTGAGTTTTCCAGAGGAAAAACAAATGACTTGAGATCTCTCATTACAAACAGTTACTCAATTACAATTTCGACACCCCTATCTACACCACCTAGAGGATTCTATCCATCTATATCCTCATCAATTAACCCTGCTAGTACAGGAACTCAAGAAAAGAACACAAAAAAAGACATCCCAGAATCTATTGACATACTTGTTAAACTCAATTGGTTCTTATCACTCACCAATAAGAAACAAACACTCTTTAGAAATGCCACCCTTACCAGACAGATCATCATATTTGCCAATACCAGACTCATTGAATCAGAGCATAATACCTCTGAGTGTACTCAACTAACCACTCCCACCAATCCCAAAGGAAAGGGAAGAGTACCAGTTATGCCAACCTCATGAGAAATCCCCAATCCTATCTGACTGAATCCCAGTTTTGATTCATATAGAGCCCTCAGAAACTTCTGAAGCCCCAGCACATCTCCTGAACCCCAAGCTACAACAATGGTGCAACCTACAACAGCAGCTCAAGACCCCAAAGTCCTAACTTCACTAGCTTTTACTGGAGAACTATCTGATTACCCTAGGTGGAGAGATGACTTATGCTTGCTCTACACAGTGAAGCCTAACACCTATATCACACCAGAGTTGAGGATCCTCTATGCCCTCCTCAGCATAGAAGGACCTGCCACCAAGTGGAAGAAGTCATACATATACTCCCATACCACAGGCACACCACCAGTATTCACAGTCAGAACTGAAACTGAGTTCTATAATAGCCTCAATACTTTGTTCAAACACATTAGCAACAACCTCAGAGGAGTTGCAGAATTATTGGACCTATGACAGAACAGAAGACCCATTGAGATATATATCAACCAATTTAAGAACATGACCATTACCTCAGGAATCCAGGACCAACATACTTGAATCATATTCTTCTTACAAGGACTGGATTCCTATTACAATAAACAAGTCCACCAACTCAACCCCATTGCTGATAATATTGACAACTTCTATACTGCAGTCTGACAGGTTAGTGGAATGGACCATGTACAATTGTATATGGGGATGAGAAGAAGTTATCAGGAACCACAAAGAAGGACTTGTCACTCTAAAAGGAAAACTCATACTCATAAATGAAAAACATTGTCTTACCAACCTTACATGCACCCTCTGACAATGTCTAATCCCAAAGGATATGGCCCCATAGACATTGACCTCATTGAAAGGATCAATTACCTTAATGGAGAATGTAGCAATGATAACAAAACTGCAAGCAAGTCAATGGAATCAGAGACAGACTACTTCAATTCTACCAATGATACAGATGACAAATGAGCTGAGGAGATTGAAGAAAAGATCAATAAAATACTTATCCCTGAGCTTACATGGTTACAATCACAGGGACTATGCTTTCTATGCAAGGAAGGAAGACATTTGGCATGAGATTGTCCCCTTGCAAAGGAAAGAAAAGGGAAGACTGATGGTTATTCAAGAGGAAGAAGAAGAAATAAAAATAAGAGAAGAAGAAAGAATAAGAAACAAAAGTTTCAAACCCCAAGAAAATTGGGAAGCCATGTCATCAATAATTGCAAAGACTCAGACAATGAAGCTGCAAATTTTCAAAGGAACAAGAAGAAGACAATGAGATTGAAATAAACAAAATATGCCTCATTCCCAAAAAGAAAATTCTTCATGTCCCAGCAATTATACATTTACTTTCTAATCCTGACACTACTACTCTTGCCTTAATTGACTCAGGAGCCTCCAACAACTTCATAGACCCAGGACTAATTCAGAAATGGCACATACCCATGACTCAACTTTCAAATCCCATCAAAGTTTGTAATGCAGATAGCACTGAAAATGTTGGAAAGAAAATCACATCACAAGCTCAAATTAATGTCACTATCAACAACCAAGAACACATTATAAAACCATACATCACTAATCTAGAAGAACCCCAGTTACTCCTAGGAATACCCTGGTTTGAACAAATGAATCCTGAAGTTGATTGGCAATGAAAAACCATATGCCTTCAACCACCTTCTACATGGGAAGAATATCTTAACAAACTCTCTGATGAGGAAATTATATGTTTCTTGGGACAGGAGGAACAAATCAACATGAAGACCAATATTGCCACCTCTCTAGCCCAAGAATTCTCCAAGAAAGGAGAAGATGACCCACTTAAATTCATATTGTCAGAATATCACCAATACATGTGTGTATTCTCAGAGAAGGAATTGCAAAGATTTTCTCCAAGACAAAAATGGGATCAAAAGATACAACTTCTTGATAGCTTCATTTCTAAAGCATTCCCAAATTACAAACTTGCACCAAGAGAAATGGATAAACTCAACAAATTCCTTGATGAAAATCTTGCCAAAGAATACATTCAGGAATTGAAATCACCAATAGCATCACCTTCCTTCTTTGTATCAAAGAAAGATGGAAAGCTTAGACCATGCCAAGATTACTGGTATTTAAATTCACATACCAAGAAGAACACATACCCCATTCCTTTGATCCCCACATTATTTGACAAACTTGAAGGATCAAAATACTTTATGAAATTTGATGTATGCACAGGATACAACAACATCCAAATAAAACTGGAAGATCAATGGAAAGCTGTCTTTAGAACACCAAGAGGCCTGTTTGAGCCTACAGTGATGTTTTTTGGAATGTGTAACTCACCAGCAACATTCCAAGCCATAATGGATGAAATATTTGAACCATTACAGTGTACTAGTGTCATTTCACACACTAGTGTCATTCTGCACACTTGCAATTTGCAAGCTCATCTCTCCCTCAAATACTCTAATAAAATTGGGTAAAATACTACTTGATATGTACTACATGTATGCTAAATTTGAGGCTCAGAACTTGAGTGGTACTTGAGAAAAGTGAGAAGAAGACACAACAATGAGTCCAAATCAATACAAACAACTTTTATGGAATCTTTGGAGCATGGTTTCTCAGCCATTTCTGCTCATATTGGTGCATAAAGTACATATATAGAACCAGCATCTTCTCAGCTTTCTGTTAAAAGAGAGACCGCATATTTTGGACATGAAATGAGTTCAAAAAGTGTATTTCTTTGCAATGTGACAAAAATACACCACACCTCCATCACACCATCATGCTTCTGTGAGCTGGTTTCTAATTTCTCACACCAGGTCTCACAGTCAAGACAATGTCATGTATTTGTCATGCTGTGCAAAATGCCAAATTCTGTGATGGACATCACAATTTGAAAGTTTTCAGTTTTCATGCATTTTTCTACTATACAATGGGCTTTGTTTTCACATAATCTTGTAGAGTTCAGCTTCAGCTCAGTGTACATTAAATTAGAGGGTAATTGGTAGAGTCATTGATTCAAAAAAAATAATCTTAATCTAGTGTGCAAAATGACACTAGTACACTGTAGTGCAAAAAGGAGGAGTCTTGGTTTATATGGATGACATCCTCATCCATGTGAAAACCCAAGAAGAACTTCACCACCTAATGACACAAGTCTTAGATGTCCTGCAGAAAAATAACTTATTTCTGAAACCCATGAAATGTGAGTTTAACAAACAGAAAGTTGAATATTTAGGAGCAATCATCACCCCCAATGCAATTGAAATGGATCACATGAAATTAGAAGGAATCAAACAATGGCCAACACCTACTAAAACCTAAAATGTCCAAAAATTTATTGGGTTTTGCAACTTCTATTGATGATTCATTCAAAACTACTCCAAATACACTGCACCTCTTAACAGATTAATGTCAACAAAGCAAACGTTCAACTGGATGATGGAACATCAGCAAAGTTTTGATCAACTAAAGAAAATGTTCAAAGAAAGACCAATTCTGATGAAACCTGACCCTAACAAACCTTACAAGGTTGAAACAGATGCTTCAGCATATGCCTCAGGAGCCATCTTATATCAGAAGAATCTAACAGAGAAGCAACAACCTATAGCCTTCTATTCACAAGCATTCACCCCAGTGGAATGAAACTATCACTGTTCTGAACAGGAACTTCTTGCTATAATCTATGTCCTTCAAGCATGGTGACATCACCTATTAGAAGCCTGACATCCTTTTATAATCTGGACAGACCACAAAAACCTGACTAGATGGTGAAAACTAGAAGACCTCAATCCAAGGCAAAGACAATGGAGAGTGATACTTGAGGAATATAAACCTCAAATTTAAATCCAACACATACCTGGAAAGAAAAATAGTGCAGCTGATGCCCTCTCCAGAAGATCTGATTATGTACCAGACAATCATGATAATTGACAGATTACAATGCTAGACAATGAAATGATTAACATTATATTACCACAAGATCTCCAAAATATACACAACCATCAAGACCTACTAGACATAGAAGAAGATGAGGAACAGGATAGTAAACCATACTATAAAGGGAAAATCACAATATCTAATAACACTGACTTACGATGATGCCTACTTAAATGGGCACATGATCATATCACTAGTAGACACCCCAGAATTAAAAAAACCTTACAGATGCTTCAGAAACATGTCTACTGGCCTGCTATGTGTGACTATGTAACTGAATATGTCAAGGGATGTAACAAGTGACAAATGTACAAAATAATGCAAAATCCCCAAAAGGCACTATTACAACCAATCCCTGTCCCTAAAACTACCTGACCATTCACCCAAATCTCCATAGATATGATAACAGATCTGCCACTTTCAAATGGAAAGGATGCTATTTTAGCCATAGTAGACCATGTCTTAATGAAAGGAGTAATATTAACCCCTACAACAAAAATAGCCACCTCCAAAACAATAGCCCAGCTATTGATAGACACACTCTATTGCAGATATGGACTACCCAACAAAGTTATCAGCAATCAAGATCCAAGATTTACATCAAAATCAATGAAAGCATTCTATCAGAAGTTAAAAATAGAACCAGCCTTCTTAATAGCATTCCACCCCAGAATGGATAGAACTACTGAACAGTACAACCAGGAGATAGAAACATATCTGGCAATTGTCACTGCAAATAACACATTGCACAAACCCTCCATATCAAGAAGGAGACAAGGTTTGGCTAGACACCCAAAACTTCCCCCTCCAGGAGGTCTCTCAAAAACTAAGACCACAGAAAGAAGGACCCTCAATCCTTCCTTGATCTCTTACCACCACCTTCCCTTTTGGGAATCTTTGGTCATCAAGAGATTAGTCTACATCATATACAATTATGTCACTATTTGCTGCTCTTGGAGCCAACATTGAAGACTCTGCTATGACCTCTGATAATGAGAACTTCAATTCCAAAGTTTTCAATGCTCAAGTTGAAGCCACCATCATGAAAATGCTCATAAATAAGAAATAGAAGAAGAGGAAAGCTACATCACCTCCCAAACCCATTACTCCTGGTGCAATGGGAACTCCTATTGCTACCACTCCCACTTCTTCCACTATCCCTCTGGTTGATCTGAGGGATAGTTCCAAGTTTGGGTAGGTCAATATCTATCAGAATATTCCTACCCATTTTACACCATCTAAATGACCATCTCTTGTCACTGCTGATGGCCCCTCTTCTGAATACAAGAACAAATTGGCTACCTTCACCTTGGATCACAAAAGTGTCAATGACCTTCTTCATTATCTTACCAAGACATGGAACATTTTCCACATAGATGATGCTCCCAAAACTTTCACTGCATTTGGTGACAGGCCCTTTGAGGCCCCTTACAGTCAACTTTTCACTAGGCTTGTCACTTTATTAGTCAACAGCTTTCCATTCCATCCCCAGGTATTCTATGACACCAAACTTATCATCGATGGCAAGGGCAAAATGTCTGCCCTCAAAATCCTTCAACATGCCATCACTCACATCCTCAGCACTACACAACCACAGCCATCTGCTTAGGACACACCTATGCCTCCTGTAGCTAAAATGGCTCAACAGGCTCCTCCCAAAAAGCCAGTTTCCAACTCTCAACCCAAGACTACTGTGACATCAGCAAAAAAGCCTCAAGCTTTGTTCACTGATATTGCAAAATCCAGACCCAAGCCTAGATCTACAGCCCAGGCCCCTGCTCCTATTCAAGATGATATAGACTTAGTCAAACTCACTAAGGCCTTCCCTGCTCTCCCTGCTAATAGTGTTGCTGCTATGCATCATGCTGTACACAATGTTTCTGCTGCTTCTAAGTACAAGGCATCATCTACCACTATTGGTCCCTCTCACTGCCAAATCCTCATTCCCTTCTCCAATTCTGGAGATGTTGATTTTTTCAAACTCATTTCTCAATCCAATGACAATCTCAAGGCCAAGAAATCCTCCCTTAGGATTCTGACTGCTCATGTCACATATGGGGGAATTTCTCTCTCTACCACCACTGTCCCATCAACTGACAAACTCAAAATCATTGCTGATTTCATCTCTACTGACACTCAAGTCATAGTCACTGTGTCTTTTCCATATTCCAGATCTTTCCTTAAGATCATTGATGTTCTATTCCTAGTCATACCTGACCAAGTCACATCTGTGCTCATCAATTCTGGGCTTAACATTGACCTTGCTGCTAAGCCACATGTCATGCATAGTTCACAACACTCAGACACTGCTACCATATAGTTTGATGTCTGGGACTCTCAATCTGGTGCCTCCACCAAGAAACTCAAAAATCAATGTGTGAGTGTCAATAATGCTCACTGCCTCATCCAACTTGTGAAGGCTCACCCTGGTACCCCTCAATGTCAATGATGCTGGTGCTGAGGCCATTTGTCAAATGCTTGCAAGGCTCAGGCCATCAAATGTCCACTCTGTGCTGGACCACACTCTGAAGTGCATCATCATGAATACTGTGGTGCCTGCAAGGGCAATGCTAAAGCCACACCACCCATCCCCCCTACTGAGACAGGCATGCTCTATCCTCACAATACTCACTGCTTGAACTGCAAGGGTAAACACTTGGCTAATGACCATCATTGCAAGTTCTGGCATCATTGATTTGATGCTAACTGGTTTATTTGTCAGCACTCTGGGAGCACTTAGTTTTCTATGGAGTCATCTAATGTTTAGAAGGAAAGTACATCTTTAGTATGCATACCTATCATTAGATACTCATTTTCTTTTGACATTGACATTTTTCTCCTTTTCCTAACTAGTATATCATGTACTTAGTTAGGGACAGACTGCATACAAGCACCACTTTATAAATTTTTGATTTTTAAAAAAAAAAAAAAGACCTTTTCTTATCCTTCAACAGCTGTCATCTGTCAACTACCAGCTGAAACTTCTGCCAACTTGGAAAATTCATGATGTGTTTCATGCTGACTTACTCCTACCCCATTGAGAGAATACCCTATATGGGAAACACAATGAACAACTACTTCCAGATCTCATCAAAGAGCAAGAACAATATGAGGTCAAAGTGATACTGAACCACTGAATATGAAAAGGGGAATATCACTTCTTAGTGAAGTGGATAGGCTACCTGAATGTAGAAAATATATGGGAACCAGAGGAACATCTCCTTCAAGCAAATGAAACTCTTAATATCTATAAAACTGCTCAACACCTCCTGAAAAGACCCAGAACTGCATGAACAACAATGCCCCCTCTTTCTTGCACCTACTCCCAGATCACCTTAGACCCCTCCCAGTATCTGGATACCAACAGGATTCAGGGCACTACTATACATTCAATGTCAGGAGAGAGCTCTGCTATGTTGAACCTCCCTCTGGAACTGCCCACATTCTTGATACCTCTCTCCAATATACCCTTTGATGACTTAACTGGACTGACTATCTCATCCTGGACACTGATCTACCAGATGATCCAGAAGTACTTGAACTTATCAACTACTACAGGGTGCAAACTGCTCTTAGCATACATTATGCAAGAATGTTGCTCACACACACATACCTTTCATCCATCCATCTCACCATGCTTGCTCGCATTTCACTGTCTGACCCACTTTGAAGAGCTATTTAGAAAACTCACCCAGGAATTTCTCTGGCAGAATTATGGTATAGTACTTACTTTGGCCTTCAAGGTAGAACAAAATATGGAGTGACTTTTGACTTTCCCTGATACCCCTGGCATAACTGGCTTCTTGAACAACCTCTATGAGCAACTGAGGACATACATCCAACCTCTCAAGCTCCTATACAGGGACCAAATATTCACTCTGCCAATGTGGATATCAATAATGATGGAAGTCAAACTAGTAGACATCCTACAGGACCTACTCCCCACTCAATGGGATGACCCACTCCTAATCCCACTACCATCCATCCCCAGCCAACTATTCTAAGATGCCAGGAACAACATTATAGCAGTGATCACCCAGTACATCATGACAACCCTGGAACCAGACACCTACTGCCTCATGACCCTATAGAAATTGAACTATGACCCCATCCTACTCCACCCTCATGCTTAATGAAATCTAATATCTGAGATAGCTCATGCCATTCTACATAATCCCATACAGCCACCTGCAGTCAGCCTAGATTTCAAAACTCCCAACAAACTCAGTTATTTTGACCTACCCTATCAACTGAGAGACACACCCCTCCCCCACCCTATGCAAATACTCAAAACAACCTAAGTACCACAGGAAGGGGATTTGAATTCTACAGGGGAAATGTTGGGATACTCTGCAGGAGAGGAAGAGGAAGAGGAAGAGGAAGAGGACAGAGTAACCCAAGAAGAGGAAGACAGACCAACCCAAGAGAAAGAGGTCAGAATCCCCAGAGAGAAAGAAGACAATGTGGGAACAACCCCCACTATCTTGGCCATGCTAGGACAGGCTCCAGCAATGACCAATGAGAGACTACACCTTTGTCTCAATACAATTCTGAGAGAGCAGCTCTCCTCAAGATACCTCAAAATGATGAACTATCTGATTATTCAATTGACAATGGAGAATACTATGACAATCCAGCCTACTCTAACCTGGGAAGCTGGTGATCTGATTGAAAGATACTACATCAAAACTATCTTGAGATACTGCCATGACTCAGTCATAATCAGACCTATTCCCACAGAAGAAACTGATACCAGAGCAGACAAGTATGTCATACTCCCACCTGTGAGACTCCCACCTGAAGGATACCCCCTTCTCATCACATGAGAGCAATACCTATCCCCTGCTATCTTAGAACAAAATCTTGAAGGGAAAGGAAGAACAATTGGATTGAAACACACTATAGAAAATGTGTTAAACAAAGGGAGTAATGTTACAGTCAAAGCAATTATCTTTTTTTTTTTTTTTTTAATCTCAAAAATTTATAATGTGGTGCATGATAGCAGTCTGCACCTGGGTTATAGATGCCCAGGAACTGTTATAGATATACATGCAGCCATACAATACTAACTAGATCAGCAAACAGAAAATCTGAAAAAGTGTCCACATAGTACAACATCAATGCTTTGCCCCTCTAGCCAAAGCCGAATGGCACTACTAGATGGAATCGAGAGAGAAGGGATCAGCGATTGCGCTGATGCCAGAAAGCTCCCCTATCCTGACACTCATCCTTCTGCCTCCAAGAAATTGCACCTGATACAGCCATCTACTCCTGCCAGTCATGATTAGCACATTGCACCAACTACTCCCAGTTGAAACAGTGCTGCCAGTATGGGCATCTTTGGTTGCTTGCACTGTGATCCCCACTACAGTTCACACAGCAGGCAGTGTAAGGGCATGGGGCTCCCTCCATAGTAGCCAGCACAGGGGGGTTGGCTGTGGGGTTATCATGACAACAACTGGTGAGAGAGCAGTGGTTGGCCTCAGAATGAGGACCAGCACACCATGGGCAGTGAGGAGCCTGAGACTTGCAGGCCCAGGTGGAGTGGCCCCAGCACCAGCATTGCTGGCACATGGGGACACTGGCATGGGATTGGGCAGGCTGCATGGGACATGAGGCTGGACTGAATTGAAACAATGAATTAATCAGGTGCTTGGCAACGGTGCCTGATTGAGAGTCAACAACATCAAACCAGACTGTAGCCAAGTCTGCATGCTGGGAGTTCTGCATAACATAGGGCAAGTTAGCAAGAACAAAAGAGGAGGCCATGTGGGAATGCTTCATGACCTCCCTGACATACTGGGGATCAATAAAATCCTTCAACCCAGGTCGGAAATAGGGAATGTCCATGATCTTAAGATAAGACCAGGACGTGGGGAGAGCAGCTTGAACCTCGCAGCCCAAGTGCTGATGGATAGCAGCAGTGACCACCTGAATCTCCTCAGGCAATGCGACTCATAAAGTAAGGAGGGAAATCCCCCCATAAGCAGCAACACAAGAATCGACCCTGAGGTCAACCTTGGCCAAAGACCAGTTGGCAACACCAACCAAGGATGGAAAAAAGAAGGCAGCAGGAACTGGCTCACACTTGACAAGAACTTGACACCAGGAAGGACCAGCAACAGTAGTCTTGAGCTTCCTATGCAAAGACAGGGGTGGAACAGAGGCCTGATGCATCACAATGATGCAATTAGATGGAAGATTGGGCATGGTCTTGGCCAAACTGACCAAGGCTGTGACATTATGGACAGTGTCAGCATATGACCACTTGGGGGCAGGAGCCAAAGAGGGAGCAGGGTGCTTCGGAGACCTGGGTGGCCTGGGAGGGGCTTGAGGACAGGGAGCCAAAGGATGAGCAGTGGCCTCAGATGGAGGAGCATGTGTGGAAGTGGGGGGGGGAGGTGCTGGATCAGCTGACTCAGCTGACCCACAGATCTGGGAGCCTGGAGGTGGCCAGGGGACAAGCGACTCAAGCATCCCCTTCAGATTGGAGGAGTGACCAGTGCTGCCAGATCAGAAGAAAGGGAGCTCATGCCAACCCTTGGAAATGAAACCACTCACAAGCTGACCAAGCTTAAGAGTGATATGGGCTCTATCGTCCCCAACTGCCCAGGGCTTATCACTCCACAAGTTGAGCACAGTGGAAATGTTGTTGAGAGCTCCCACAAGATTGCAGGAGTTGTTGGCAGTGGGAATATCCTTACCAGGGGGAACCCCTGAAGGACTGCGAGATGGGCAAGGAGCAGGAGTGGGAGTGAACACCAACCCTGGCTCTGCACTAGCAGGAACCTTATAGGAAGCAGGGGTAAGAGTACTCTCCAGAGTCTGAATGGGAGCATGAGGGGCAACCCTTGGTGCATGGGGAGTAAGGCCTGCCTGAGAGGCCCTATGGTGAGCATGCTTGCTCAACTGAGGAGTTGAAGGTGTGGGGAATTCAGGCTCAGAAGGAGCAGGCATAAAAGATGACAACATCTGAGTGTCGCTCGCACTGGCAGTGAAAACTTCCTCATAACCAGTGTCTCCAGCCCAGGAGAGATGCAAAGGGCCAGGCTGACTACCACCAGGATCATCAGACATAGCATGCAAAATGTATTTCAAAATTCGAATAAATCGCTAGTGATGGTATGTGGGAAAGGAGAGCCTGTCAAAGCAATTATCAAACAGTCAATGCACTACCCAGACCAATACCACTGGACTATCTATGGAAGTGCTATACCCTACTATGCACCACCTCTACCCATCCCTACACTTATAAGTGTGAACAGCAAAGTAGACCTGACATATAATGACATCTTATTAGATGCTTATCACAACCTGCCATACAAGCACTACAAGCTCAACAGACTATACATGTATACTCTACTCACACCACCACTTGCAGCCCTCAGCAATGGCTGAACACCATATCACCCCACCAGGCCTGATCTAGAATGGACTCACTCTTATCTCATGATGGAAGGACCAACATTATTGCAACACATTGTCACAGAAGTCATAAATTGCACATATCAGCAAGACAAGCTGATAAGAGATGTGCTAGAAGAGTAACAGCAACAGCTTATGGTTGCAACAGAAGAAAGGGAGATTGTCCCTATCTCATACTCATCATCCTCCTCATTTTTACAGTCATGGTATACTACTACACCTACTACCAGTAATGATGATATGATGGAAGGAGAAGATGAAGAGTAAGTGAAGAAGGGGAGTTATAACAATCAGGATAAGAATGACAGCCCCATCAATCAAAAGGAGAAACATCAAAGACTTCTTTGATTACTGATCAAAGAAAAATTTGTTTTCTATATTTTGTCATATTATGATCTAGATCTAATACCATTAAACCCCAAACCAGTTTGACTTGGTAGTTAGACATTTCTGACTAACAGAACTATAATTAGCACTTGGCTCAGATCTATGTGACTGAGGACTTTGTAGATATGATCTCCAGAATACCAAAGATTTGCTATAGGATGTAGATCTTTATAGACTACCTGATATGCATGTAGCAAATTGAAGTAGTATAAAAATACAAGGAAAAGGAAGAAGCTCAGTAGCTTCTACCCTTTTTGGTTATTGTCCATAATACATTCCCCACACTCAATAGCTGAGTCCCTGAGCAAATGATCTGCTTCTCTTGATCAAAGTCATCAGCAATCAAGAAAGTCTATTATCTACTTTGACTGGTTACATAATGGAAGTCTCATAGTGGTGTGGCCTTGGAATACAGCTCTCCTAAGGACAGTGAGTCTAGCTAACCACTTTGACCTTGGGAGTTTGTAGCAGTTGTTCTATATAGTAGACACTGTTGGTACAGAGTTTCTGAACAACAGTACTCATGATGTCCATACAATATCATCTCCCAAAGAGTTACCTTCCAAACCCCCTATCCTATTGTGGACTGCTTCCTCAAGAGGAGTAGCTATCTGCTTGACTAATAGTCAACAGTTGGGTGTTAGTGAAAGTCTGGAGGATAGCCAGCCCTGGGACTGAAAGATGTCTATTCAAACAGGCCACTGGTGAAAAGCACCCCTAACAATAGGTAAGCTTATAATTATATGTGCCTCAAAGATAGCAATAGATTTGCTTGATAGCCTTCAGGTAGACTTTATTAGAGGTGGCAATATGGTAGGCTACAATGCCCACTACATGAGAGAGATGTCCAGACAAGT
Organism: Leucoagaricus sp. SymC.cos; assembly: GCA_001563735.1. Lineage (NCBI taxonomy): Eukaryota > Fungi > Basidiomycota > Agaricomycetes > Agaricales > Agaricaceae > Leucoagaricus > Leucoagaricus sp. SymC.cos. Next base: position 581,323 of record KQ962129.1, on the reverse strand, counting down.
ACAAACTATAGTATACATGAGTGAGCCAATAAGTTGTTAATATATTGTGATATCAACTTCAGGCTTGTTGAAGATAGGAAGAGCTGATCCACTCTCTATTGGGTTTTCACTGGTTGACATTTGGCCATTCTGTGATGTTCAAGGATGTCTTCAATATACTGAGACTGCAAAAGAGTGACTTCCTTTCAGTCATCACTTTGTATTACTTCTATTTGAAGAATCCAGTTGGTGGGACCAAGATTCTTCATGTTAAAGTGAGAGTTTGACTCAGATTTAGTGTTCTCAACAGCCTTAATGTCACAAGAGAAGAGGAGGAAGTCATTAATGTATATAGTGACAATGATAAGTATGCTGTTATAGTTCTTAGTGAAGACACCATAGTCAGAAGCACTTTGCATGAAGCCCATCACTTCAAGTTCAGCTCAAACCTTCTTGTGCCACTCATGGCCAGCTTGCTTGAGTCTATAGAGAGTGTAGTTGAGGTATCAGACAAGGCTGTTAGCTGCTTCCACACCAGGAGGGAGATCTTCATGTAAATTTCCTTCTTGAGGTCACTGTTGAGGAATGCTGCCTTTGCATCCATCTGGTGGATGTGCCATTGGTGTTTGGCAGTAAGGGAAAGAAGAGTACAGATAGTGACATGCTTTGTCACAGGAGCATAGGTCTCATTGTAGTCAATGCTCTCCACTTGTGAAAAGCCTTGGGCAACTAGACAAGCCCTGTACTGCTCCACCTGACTGTTGGCATCAAGTTTTCACCTAAATATCCATTTGCAACCTATAATGCAACAATTCTTTGGCCTTTCAACCTCCAAGAATAATTCTCTCCTCACAAACTCCTCTAACTCTTCAGCCATTGCTTTCCTCCAAAAATCTGTGTCAGGACATGCCATAGCCTCTTCAGACATTTCTCTCTCTACCACAGGGGGACCCTCATCCTCTACCCCTTCTACAGTTGTTCTTGGCTTTAACATACTGTGCTTTCACTGGTAAGAGCATTGTTTATACTTAGGATCATCATCCTGAACAGGTCCATGTTGAATTAAGTAAATGCTCTATGTGCCTAATCTATTATTAGTGTGTACCATTAGGATATCCCACATTATTATGATGAACAATAGCTCACAGACTCCTGCATTATACCATGCATTATTGTACCCTAGGACTCCATAGCAACTGCTTATTGTACTATTTGCTGTAGCAGTACATGTGTTTTATTGTAGGTAGATTGTTATCACTTGTGCATACACTTTCCTTTCAGTATATAAGTAGTACAATATCCTGTCTCTTCTTTAGTGAATTATATCCTCTCTGTGTTCTATCATTGTTCTTCAGCAGCTCTCAACACTTCACTTATATCTTCAAGTCTCTATACTGTCAACATCGTGAGTGACTAGTTCTTTCTAACTCCTAGCACTGTACTATGCTTTAGACTGCTTTCAACAGGTTATGGGCCCTGACTGCCAAGTGTGTTGTTGCTGAGATGTCTTGGACACTCGCTGACATGCTGGGGTAGTTGGAACTTATTGTTAGATGTTGACAGTGTCCCTGCCAAACTCTTCAACTTGCCCATTCTTTATTCCCTGCACACATTTAGGCATATGGTTGGTGGCCTATAATCACTCTATTTCATTAATTTGAATAGATCACTGATTTAGGTTTTATTTAGATTGCTATGTCTACTTTTTTGCTCCTCACTGGTGTTCCCATTTTGATTGGAGAAAAGAACTGGGTTGAGTGGTCTGAATTGATGGAGAATATTCTCTCAATGATGACTCTCCCAAATTTGGCTTACACTGCCTTTGATATTGCTGATGGCACTTCTGTTCTCCCCACTCTTGTTATTGCTACACCAGCAGTTGCAGCAATGGCTACTGCAGCTGCCATTTCTGCTACATATACAGCTGAATCAATAGAAGCTTGGAATCAATGGAATTCTCTTAACAGGATGGCATGTGGCATGATTAACAATAGGCTGGCTAGCTATCTTCTTCACCACAATCAGGCAACTACCTGGCTTCTCTGGCAACATCTCTTGACTCTTTTTGGTACTTGCTCAGCTGCCACTATTTTCGCTGACTATCAGATTATGGTATCTTTTCACATTAATTCCAACATTGAGCCATCCTCACAGCTTGTGCTGCTTGAGAATGCATACTCATGTCTGGAGAGGTCCCAACCTCAGATCCTGATCCCTGAGTTTGTTTATACTATGAATTTATTGAACACAGTACCTTGAGAATGGTCATTCATTGTCTCCACTTATCTTCAAACCCATCCTATTGCTACAATCACTTACACTTCAGTCTGGTCTGCCATTCTCATGCAATGGCAGCATCAGTCTCAAGTTAAGGCTAATGAGGCTAACATGTCATGCACTGGCATGAGGTATAATGGTCCTCAAAACCCTAATTAGTAGCAGCAGTCATGCACTGGCCCTTTGGGTGGCCAGCAGCAGCAACAGTGCCCCCAGCAGCAGCAGCAGCAGCAGCAACATCTGCAAGGACAGCAGCAGGGGAAGGCCAATCCCACACCTCAAGGTAGGAACCAACAGCCTTCTGGATCTGGAGAGGGTGACAAGAAGAAGAAGCCACAAAAGCATGGAAAGGGAAGCAAGGGCCAACAGGCTAATGTCACAGATGGCAATATCCAATTGTCTGCCATTGCTGCCTCCACTCCAGACAACATGTATGTCACTTCCAGTGCATTCACGGTCACTATGCCAGCCATCATTTCATCTCCCAAAGTCTCAGGTTCTTCTACCCAGCAGAAGGTTAATGACACTAGGGCATCACATGCCCTTGAGTCCACTGTTCCACTGTGCCCACTGGCAGAATGTCTCAGCACTCCAGTTGGGGAGTCCCTTGTCAAGAGGCTCCATTTTAAGAAGATGTGCTACTAGGCTGCAGGCCAGAAAGCACTGGAATTGTGGGATAAACATCTTGGGGCTACATTATCAGTCCCCACAGCTGCTACTTGTGCAGACTCTCCCCTTTTCAGTGCTCCCTCATTGCCTTGCCCAGCTGCAGTCTCTCTTCCTTGACCCCCATTACCAACTGCCCCTACTCTTACTTTGCCTCCCATTGCTGATGCTGATATGATATCGCTTGGTGATGATGAGTCAGACTACAGTGATGATAACTATTGATGCATATACAATTTATTCTCACAGATGATGATATCTGATGAGATCTCTCAGTCCCAACTTCAGCCTGGATGACGGTACTGTCCAGGGTCAAGCTGCAGAGGTCAAGCGTCTCTGCTCCCTCGGTCTCATACAAGAGCCCCCATGTCAGTGCTGTCCCATGGGACACCACATGGAATTCACAACTTTGATGGACTGCATGTAATGGACTTAGTCACTGCTATAAAAACATGCTCATCTGTTGATCAGGGATGCCCTATTCAAGTTTTATCTTCACTTGATCCTGTACAATTTTCTTGTATGATCACAGATTGTAACTCTGAGAATAAAATTGTTGCTTGCTATGCTTGTGGGAATTATAAGTTTAATGATCATGTGCTCTTAGACAGCAGTGCTTCTAAGCACTTTAGCCTCTTCATTGAGGATTTCACTGAGTATACTCCCAGAAATTATGGTATATGTGAAACTGCCAATAAAAAGGCACTCTTGAATGTGATTGGAGTTGGGTCTGTTCTGATCAAGCTAGAGATTGATGGTAAATTGAAAACACAAACCTTGTGGCCAGTTTATCACATTCTGGGGTTGGCAAATCACCTCTTCTCCCTTGGCACTTTTATGCAATGAGGTTTCAGAGTCAAGGTGAGTAAAAATGAGACTTGTATTCTTGGCAAATCAGAAAGTACCCACTTGATTGCAAAACCTTGCTCAAAAGGGGAAAGTCTGCATTGGGTTTACTGCAATGTCATTTGGTCTCAGATCAATGTCACAATGACCCTGCATGACACCAATTACAATATCTGGCACTGTCAATTCAGACATCCTTTGAGAAATGTTCTCAGGCACTGTTCCAAAAATACCTCTGGCTTCTCTAATGTTGAGATTCCAAACAAAGATCCAATCTGTCCTGGTTGTGTTCTTGGCAAAATACACCAACAGAGCTTCCCTTCTTTGGAGAAGCATGATCCAATGTATCTAGGATTGATCCATGCTGATCTCCTGGAATTCCCAACTGAATCTTATTATTGGAAGAAGTGGTGTCTCACCCTTCTTGATGATTATTCTTCTCATGCCTGGGTCTTCTTCCTTAGGCATAAGTCAGAGACATTAGCTACTTTCAAGGAGTTTAAAGTACTTATTGAAAAGCAGAGTGGTCACCTGATTAAACAACTCTATATGGATCAGAGGGGAGAATTTTTATCTTCAGAATTTATTGCATTGTTGAAAACACATGGAATTGTTCATGAGATGTCTGCACCTCATGTGCACCAACAGAATGGATGTGCTGAGCACTTGAATCAGACTTTGAACACTAAAGCTCAGTCACTTCACCTCCATGCCTGTCTCACTGAAAACCTTTAGGAATTCATGATGGGCACTGCTGTTCATCTCTACAATAGAACTCCGGTTTGACATCTTGAATGGAAAACTCCAATTGAGGTCATGTCTGGGCATAAGCCTGATGTAAGTTATCTTAAGGTATTTGGCTGTGGCACATATGTCTTTATCCCTGAGAAAATGTGCAAAAATAAATTAAGCACAAGATCTGAACCAATGATCTTCCTCAGATATGAGCAAGGCTCTAAAGCATACCACTTTATGACATACCTACAATAACTCTATATTTGTGAGTCTCATAGTGTTATTCAACAAAGAATGGTTTCCTCGTTGTGCTGGAAAATCTTGCCAAGATTAAAAGAGCCACCTCCTCCACCAGCTCCCAGTATACCTTTAGATGACAAAAGTGTTCCAGAAGCCCCTATGGACCTTCCTATGAGGCCAAGTGCACTGAGTAGTCAGAGTTGTCTGATGCATCCTCCCACTCTGGCTCCTACTCTGTCTTCTGCTGGACCTACTCCTGGTCCACCTCCACCTCTAGCACCTTCTACACAGACTAGGCCAAGTACTTCACAGCCTCATGCCTCTAGTCCTCCTTCACAATCCTCTCATAAGACCACTCCTTTGAGTTATGGTTCTCCACACAGATCTCCTTCGAGCTCTCTGCCACATGGTAGTCCTATGAAAGAGTCGCCAGGTGGTATGCCTTTGCCTCCACAAGCACCATTGCCTTCAACATATACAACACCCAAGATGGAACCCTTGCCCACACACCCTTGTCATATGATCAGGATTCCTGGAGATTGTATGCCTACACATATGCAGACCTGTACAGGTTCCTTGATCATCACCAGAACCTCCTACTTGTCAGTCTGAGCATATTACTCAACCAGCCACAAATCCTGATGGCACTCCTAGGTTCACTTTCTCTCATGATTTTCCCACTACTCCATTTAATCCTTATCAACATGAGGAACATGATGAAGCAGTTTCACAACCCAGTGGTCGATATGGTCATGGAAGATATGGACATACAGAGAGAAGACAGTATAGACAGCCTAATAAGCCTGGTGATTCCAATGCTTTTGAAATTGATATGGTGAGAATAGTGAAAGAGGGGGGAGTAAATTGTATGAAAATGCTGTTAAATGTGGCATATACACCAGAATTCTGTGAAATATCTGGATGAGAAGTCTTTGCTGACTTGAAAAAGTTATTACCTGAAGAATGATCTCGATGGTTAACTGCCTGCAAGGAAGAGCTTGATGCCCTGAAAAAGCATCAGGTGTATTGCTTAGTCCTGCTCCCTGCAAATTGCAAAGCAATCAAAAATAGATGGGTCTTCCTCAAAAAGTCTGATGGATGTCTTTGTTCTTAACTTGTTGTGCATGGTTTCTCTCAAGTCAAAGGTATTGACTATGATGAGTTATTCTCTCCAGTTGTTTGCTATGAAACAACTCATGTCATGCTCATGCTTGCTGTGCTTGAAGATATGAACATTGAGTCTGTTGACATTAGAACTGCCTATCTATATGGCAAACTGGATGAAGAAATCTACATGGAACAACCTGAAGGATTTCATATCCCTGGAAAAGAACACCTCATGTGGAAACTCGACTGTGCATTGTACAGCCTTAAACAAGCTGGCTTAGCCTGGTGGCAAGAAGTTACTAAGAGTATGCTCAAATTTGGCTTTAAGCAATGCAAATCTGATGCTGGTATCTATGTCTATCTTGATGAAAAGACTGGAGAGCATGTTTATGTGATTGTCTACATCAATAATGTGCTTTTTATGGGTAAAAATGCCACTCTCCTTTGGGAAAAGAAGCTTCAATTTATGAAGCATTGGGAATGCCAAGATCAAGGAGAAATAAAGGAATTTCTTGGCATGCGCATTATGCATGATCATAAAAATAGATGGATCTTCATTGATCAAGTCAGCTATCTAAACAAAGTTCTTGAGCATTTCAGTATTAAAACTGCTCCAGCTTGAACTCCTCTCCCAGCTGGCTATCAGCCACTTCCTAATGATGGCCCTATCAATCCCCAATTGCATTCTACATTCCAGCAGGTGATTGGGTCCCTTTTATACCTGATGATCAGATTGTGCCCGGATATTGCATTTGTGGTTATTAAGTTGTCTCAACATGCTGCAAATCCTTCTAAGGATCATCTCCAAAAAGCCTATTATATTTGTTGCTATCTCTTGGCAATGAGAGAATATTGCTTGACTATTGATGGTGCTAAAATGGAAGGTGTAATATGCTATTTGGATTCTGATTTCACTAGTGATCCTAGTACTCATAAGAGCACCTCTGGTTACTTTCTCAATATTGGCTCCTGTGCTTTGACATGGACTTCACACCATCAGTCAGTCATAGCCCTCTCTTCTACTGAAACTGAGTATGTAGCACTCTCTGAAGCCTCATGCCAGCTAATGTGGATTAAAAGCCTCTTCAGAGAACTCAGTTATGAGCTTCCTGCTCTTCCTCTCTGTGGTAATAATATGGGATCTATCTTCTTGAGCTCTAACCCTGCACAAGAAAA
>KQ962129.1:535939-556198 GCA_001563735.1 Leucoagaricus sp. SymC.cos | reverse complement strand
AAAAAAAAAAAAAAAAAAAAAAAAAAGACAGCAAGAGAGACCAGGTTTGAGGTCAGGTGCATTGCAGTCACATTGAGAGCTTTTGGCAGGAATATGAGATGGTGAGAGTTAAAATGTTCTAGCTATAGGCATAGGGTTTGAGCTATAGCAATTGAGTGAATTTGGCTGGAATGAATGTCAGGGTCTAAAAGCACCTGCAAGGCATAAATATAGTCAGTTATGACCATGATATGATCAATGCTAGGAATAGAGAGGGCTTTGTATATAGCAAAGCATTGGGCAGCAAGCTTGGCATTAGGCATGGTAGAGTGCCCAACAGCCATAGTAAGTGAATGAAGTAGAACACTATTGCACCAAATTTGGTAGCAAGTATTATCCTGGCAGGAAAAATGGAGAGAAGTACTGTTTCCAGCAATAATAACAGTAGTAGAAGAAGGAGAATGAGCAAGGAGGAGTTTTGCATCCAAGTGTCAAGAGTGAGCACTAAGCTCTTCTAAGCTTGATCTGTTAAAATCATAAAAGGAGAATTAATCAGTAAATATATCAAGAATATAGAACTAGGCTTATTGAAATTATGTAGAGGCCAAAAGACCTCATCAGAATTTAGCAACATCATATCAGCCTCTATTACTGACCCTGCCACTACTGTCTTGTCAACTTCAGACATAAGATCAATAAACCTTAGATATAGTCAATCCTTCCTTGATCTCTTACCACCACCTTCCCTTTTGGGAACTCTTGGTCATTGAGAGATTAATCTACATCATATATGATTATATCGCTATTCACTGCCCTTAGAGCCAGTATAGAAGACTCTACCATGACATCCAATGATGAGAGCTTTGATCCCAAAGCTTTCAGTGCTCAAGTTGAAGCCACTATCATGAAGATGCCTATGAACAAAAAACAAAAGAAGAGGAAAGCTACATTGCCTCCCAAATCCATTACTCCTGGTATACTGGGAACTCCTATTGCTACCACTCCCTCTCCTTCTACTGTCTCTCTGGTTGATCTGAGAGATGGTTCCAAGTTTGGGTGAATCAATATTCATCAAAATATCCCTACCCACTTTACACCTTCTAAGCATGTACACTTGCTATGTGCTGCTGAAGGTTCTTCATCTGAATACAAGAACAAGATGGTTTTCTTCACTCTGGATTATGAGGGAATCAATGACCTTCTTCATTACCTCACTAAGACTTGGAATATCTTCTGTATGGATGATGCTCCAGAGACTTTTGCTGCTTTCGGAAACAGGCCATTCGAGGTCCCTTATGATCAAATGTTTGCTAGGCTTGTCACTCTATTAGTCAATGGCCTTTTATTCCATCCTCAGGTGTTCTATGACACCAAACTCATTGTCAATGGCTTAGGCAAAATGTCTGCCCTCAAAATTATCCAACATGCTATTGCTCACATCCCTGGTGCCAATCCCCCTCCCACTCAGGACATGCCTATGCCTTCTGCAGCTAAAACCCCTCAACTAGTTAAGTCTAAGCTAGTTGTTAACCCTTAACCCAAGGCAACTGTGCTGGTAGCAAAAAAGCCTCAGGCTTCATTTGCTGACATTGCCAAGTCCAGACCTAAGCCCAGACTTTCAGCCTGGGCCCCTGCTCTGATTCAAGATAATATAGGCTTAGTTGAACTCACTAAGGCCTTCCCTGCCCTCCCTGCTGACAGCATCACTGCAATGCATTGTGCAGTCTACAATGTGCCTGCCACTTCCACTACTCTCAGCCCCTCTCACTGTCAAATCCTCATCCCATTCTCCAATCCTAGAGATATTGATTTTTTCAAACTTGTTTCTCAGTCAAATGATAATCTCAAGGTCAAGAAGTCCTCTCTTAGGATCCTGACTGCTCACATTGCATATGGAGGAATTTCTCTTTCCACAACCACTGTCCCAACAGCTGATGACCTTAAAATTATCACTGATTTTATTTCTTCTGGTGCCAAAGTCACAGTCACAACATCTCTTCCCTGCTCTAGGTCTTTTTTGAAGATCATTGATGTCCCATTCCCAGTCATATCTGACCAAGTTACACCCATGCTCAATAACTCTGGGCTCAAAATCAACCTTGCCACTAAGCCATACATCATGCATAATTTACAACACTCAGACACTGCTACTATCTGGTTTGATGTTTGGGACTCTCAATCTGGTGCTTCCACCAAGAAGCTCAAGAATCAACATGTGAGCATCAACAATGCTCACTGTCTCATTCAACTTGTGAAGGCTTGCCCTGGCACCCCTCAATGTCAACATTGCTGGCATTGGGGACATCTGTCAAATGCTTGCAAGGTGCAGGCCATCAAATGTCCACTCTGTACTGGACCACACTCCAAAGCACATTATTGCAAATATTGTGGTGTCTGCAAAGACAACACTAAAGCCACACCTCCCATCCCTCCTACCAAGGCAGGCACTCCCTGTCCTCACAATACTCATTGCATTAACTGCAAAGGCAAACATGCAGCTAATGACTGTCATTGCAAGTACTGGCATCATTGATTTGATGCTGACTGGTTTATTCATGTGTGCTCTGGGAGTGCCTAAGTTTCTACATGAACAGCTTATGTTTAGAAGGGAAGTACTTATGTAGTATGTATACCTATCATTTGCTATGTGTTTCTTTTTGATATTAGACATTTTTCATTTTTCCTAGCTAGTATGTCATGTACTTAGTTGGGGGTGGACTGCAATTGAGCACCACTTTATAAATTTTTGATTTAAAAAAAAAAAAACCTTAGATATAGTAAAGTGCTCTTAGAGTTTTCAGCACTAAGGAGTGTGTATGTTACAGCTTGACATTACCGTGGTTGCCGACCATCGCTGATAACTCCTTTTATTATTATTTCATCCATATGCATTTACTCCACCTTTCTTCATCACATGTTAGTATGCATCGCATAGTTTCTGTTGACTCTCTGTTGAATCTCTTCTCCTTTTATTACTATCTCCAAGTATATTAACAGTAGATTACGTGCCTGTACTCCTCAGTCTGATAATTGAGTTAATCTTGCCATTCGAGTTATCTCCTCCAGTCTCTGACTATTCTCCATCTCTGCTTCCCCTATCTCCAAAATCCAGACCTGCAGCAGCAGAATGGTGCAACACATAAGTTGAAGCTGAAGGTCCACTTCCCTCACTCTGATAGTCACCCATCCCATCCATCACTAATCCAGCATATAACAGTGTGAATGGTATGAGACTTGTCAAGCATCAGATAGCAAAGACTTGAACACTTGGCAAGCTTTTTAAGATGGAGATAAATGGGGATAATATCTGTGATATATTAAACACTACTAGAGAAAGAGATATGAAATGCTTCAGTGATCCAGATAGTAGCTTCACATTGCATTTGTTTGAGCATGTAAAGCTTTAAGACAAGTTTAGCACCAGAGTAGTACTATATACAAAAACCATAAGTAGTAAGAGGAAGGACATAAGAATGATAAAGGAGCTGTTTTTGATGTAGAAGAAGGCTACAGACAGAGTTGCTAAGTATCTTCATAACATGTACAGAGATGAGGGCCTTGGTGGACCAGTACTGAACATATTCATTGAAAGTGAGCTGGCAATCAAAGAAGAAACCAAGATATCACCAGTATTCTCTGGGGTGAAGGGAGAAGGATGAGATGTATAGTGTGAACTTAAGATTAATAGATCAGTTGTCATTACTATATATATGAGAGAAATTGAACACTTCTGTTCATTATATTCAAGAACAAGGCCAAAGTCTTGAATGAGCTTGACTAAAATACAATATGCCATAGCAATCTTGTTATAACACTCCTTCCATGTCTCTCCCTATCTAATAATAGTCCTATTGTTAATATAAAAATGAAATAAAATGAAACCAAAAATATTTAAACTAGCTAAGTAGAAAATAGGAGCAATGTACAATCCAGAAAGGATAGAAGATAAAGCTGAACCCTGGCCAACACCAGTGTTAGCAGAAAAGAAGGAAGACTGAAAAGTATTATACAAATATTTGGTAGAATAGTCTACTAAATAATTGAAGAAGAAGTTGAGGCACAAAATCTTATTTCTTAAGAATGTCTAGAAGTATAGAATGATTCAAGAAAGGAAAAAATTGAGAAATATTAAAAGTGAGAACACTCATATATAACTTCTTAGCTCAACTAGCCCAAACAAGATAAGAGAGATAGATGCCAGCATCTTTGGTGCTGTATTGAATAATGCCACCTATTTGGTATAGATGTAAGGTGTTTGTAAAGCTGAGCTTTATAGATGGTTGATCTTACAGTGCTCAGTCTACAAATAGTTCAGACCTGTTATAATTGGGAGACTATATAGAATAAACAGTGTAAGATTAGTTGCTTATAAAGCAACTGATGTGCACCTCTTCTTAATCTCTTACCACTACCTTTCCTTTTGGGAAATCTTTGGTTTTAAGAGATTAGTCTATATCATATATGATATGTTGCTTTTTGCTGCTTTAAAATCTAATATTGAAGACTCTGCTATGACTTCTGATGATGAAGGCTTCAATCCCAAAGCTTTTGACACTCAAGTTTAGGCTGCTATTATAAAGATACTAATAAACAAGAAATAAAAGAAGAGGAAGACTTTGTCACCTCTAAAACCCATTACTCCTAATAGATTGGGATCTTCTATTCCACCCCTTTCTACTTCTGCACCATCTGCTAGCTCTTTTGCTAGCATTCATATTCCTCCCAAAATAGCTCTTTATGCTAATGTTGTTTTCAATACTCTACAAAATATGCTTTTGTCTAGATGTCATGATGATCCTGAAGCTCTTCTTGGACCCAAGAGTGTTAGCACCAAGGTTGGGCAACAAATATTCAAAAAACTCCACTACATTTGGGCATATTTCAAAGCTGAAGATGTATCTGATGCTTTCAAAAATATGGCCAGACAAGCTAGATGCAACTGGCATTTGTATTATGCTAAGTTGATTGCTCTACTAGTTGACTCTTTATCCCTTCTTTCCCTTACACCACCATCATCTTAGAATTTTGGTCATGTTCTTTACAGCTATGAGTGAAAAGTCTCGCTACATACGTGGCCTATCTAATGTTCCTTGGGATGAGGAAGTTGAGGAGAGTGGGTCAGAGCAATCTAATGCTGAGGACCTCTCTGCCTCTGGTGGTGGCAATGCTGAGATGGCATCCCCCTCTACCTCTTGCTGCTCTGGTCTCCCTTCAGGCCCACCAGACTCTGTTATGCCTACCCCTAAAAGGTCAAAAGGTAAGAAGAAGAGGTTGAGCACAGCTGCTGAGCTCACCTCTCCTCCCCCATGCCCAGCACCTACCATATCCCACTTGGTCTCCTCCCTCAGCATCTCCACTGATCCCTTCCAGCTAGCTTCTTCTGCCTCTTCTACTCCTGCTGCCCCTCAGTCTGTCTCTGAGGGGTTTGCAGAACCTACTTACAAGAACTCTGGTGGTTTTCTGGACATCATTGATTCTTTCAACTACATTCTAGCCAACTGGGCCGGTAAGGCCTGGGAGGAGGAACATGACCAGATGAGGCTTGTGCAGGCAGTGTCCCTCACTATCTGCTATGTTGTTGCAAGGGGGTGGCATACACTCCCCTTCAAGGATACTTCTTACTCCCCCATGCTGGCCTCGGTCATGTATGATGTGCTACCCTAGGTTGATCCTACCCCAGTCCCAACCCATAGATCTGCTGACTCAGCAGTCCTGGTGCCTTTTTCTAAGTTGCATGGCCCCCCTTCTAAGGCTACTGCTTGTCCTCAGGCTTCCAAGCCTGCCTCTCTGCCTGGGCCTGCTCAGTCTTCCAAGCACTCAGCCCCTTCTGGTCCTAAGGTCCCCTCTGGCCCCATGAGATCTTATGCTGACACCATACATGATGTCATGGCCTTGGTCAATTTGGCCAAGACTGTGCCTGAACTCCTGTCTGATTGCATCATCATGATGCATCAGGCCTCAGTCCCTCCTGCTGCTTCCAAGCACAAAATCAAGTCAACTATCACTGGTCCCTCATGTCATCAGATCTTGGTTTGGGTGTCCCCACTCCCCAATTCCTCCACTTTTCCTGCCTTGGTTGGTGCCGCCAACCAAGCCCTTAGTAAGAGTGACCTTTGGGTTAACTCTTGTACATTTGCTTATGGGGGTGTTACCCTCCTCACATCTCATGTTGCAAGTCAGGATGAAATAGGCCTGATCTCCTCTGCTGTACAACACCTCCTGTCACTCTTTGAGCCAGTTGAGGCTGCCCTTCCTAGGTCGTGATCTTTTTTGAAGGTCATTGATGTCTCTTACTTCCAGAGTGATGGGGTTACTCCTGTTACTCCTGCCCTTGTCAAGGAGACCATGGGGAAGTTCCACATGGCCTCCTCCTTCACTCTTACCAACACTCTGTATGTCATGAGGAACTCACGATGTGCTGACACTGCTACTGTGTGGTTCAACATTCTTGACTCCCAGTTGGACACTACTGCTAAGTGCCTGATTGGTGCCTCCTTCCAGTTTGGCCCAGTTGCATGCTTTGTATGTGCAGCCTGCTCTTACTCTAGCATCCCTCTGTGCCAGCATTGCTGGCACTAGGGACATTTGACTCATGCCTGCCATGCCCAGGCCCCCAAGTGCTCCCGCTGTGCTGGTCCTCATACCAAGGCTGGCCATTGTCTATACACACCCTACTGCTAAGGTAACCCCAAGGCCATCTCATCCCAGGACCTGACCCCTGAGGGAGCTCCATGCCCTCATGCCCCATGCTGTCTCAACTGTAAAGACAAGCACAGCATGTCTGACAAACAGTGCCCATACTGGAGGTACCACTTTGACTGTCCCTGGCTGGTCCAATAGTTCAGTTAGAATGGTGGATCCAGGGTGGAGGTCTTCTTTGATATGATTTCTGAGAAGACAGCAAAGTCTAGGCAGGAGAGTGGGAAGGCCTTTAGGTGCTGACACTGAATTCTTTGAGTATGCTAACTAAGTACCTCTGTTGGCTTTGGCTGAGGGGGGAAAATGTAGAATGACTAGGTGCAATTGTGATAGACATATTTCAATACTGTGTTATGTTTTCTAGTTGTATTTCATGAATTATTTTGTACTAGTAGCCTGGGCTTACAAGCCTGGGGGTGGACTGCTAATGCATACTGCCTTATAAATTTTTGAGTTTTAAAAAAAAAAAAAAAAAAACTCTTTTCCCTTTACATATAGCTCATTTTATGATGTACAACTCACTATTGGTGGTAAGGGTGGTGATATTGTCACCCCTGCCCAAATTATCAAATGGGCCTTAAAACATATCCCATATCTTGATCCCCACCCTACTTCTGCAGCAACTAATACATCTATGCCTGTAACCCCAGCACCAGTTCCTCAACTGGCTCCTTTTAAACTAGTCAACCCTCAACCCAAGGTTATTGCACTGTCAGCAAAAAAGTCTTAGGCTTCTTTTGCTGATGTCACTAAGTCCAGGCCCAAGCCTAGGTCTTGAGCCCTAGTCCCTGCTCCCATCTGAGATGATGTAGGCTTAGTGGAGCTCACTAAAGCCTTTTCTGCTCTTCTTGCTGATTGTATTGCTGCCATGCATCACACTGCCCAGAACATGCCTGCTGCTTCTAAGCACAAGTCTGCTTTCACCACTACTAGTCCCTTCCAATGTCAAATCCTTGTCCCTTTCTCCAATTCTGGGGATATCAACTTATTCAAACTTGTCTTCCAATCTAATGACAACCTCAAGCTTAAGAAATCCTCTTTGAGGATTCTTACTGCTCACATTGCATATAGAGGCCTCTCTCTTTTTACTAGCAATGTTCCATTGACAGACAATCTTAAGATCATCTCTGACTTCATTTCTTCTGGTACTCAAGTTACAGTCACAGTATCACTTCCATGTTCCAGATCTTTCCTCAAGATTATCAATGTTCTATTCCCTGTTACATCCAATACTGTCACACTAGTACTCAAAAATAGTGATCTTGATCTTGACCTTACTACTAAGCCATACATCATGTGTAACTCACAACACTCAGACACTGCTACTGTCTGGTTCAATGTCTGGGACTCATAGTCTGGCACTTTAGCTAAGAAGCTCAAAAATCAATGTATAAGCATCAACAATGCTCACTGTCTCATTTAACTTGTGAAGGCTTGCTCTGGCACCCCTCAATGCCAATGATGTTAGCATTGGGAACATTTGTCTAATACTTATAAGGCACAAGCCATCAAATGTCCACTCTGCACTGGACCTCATTCTAAAGTACATTATTGTGAATACTGTGATACTTGCAATGACAACACTAAGGCCATACCCCCCATCTCTCTGACCAAGACAGATATGCTCTATTCTCACAATTCCCACTGCATCAACTACAAAGACAAACATGTGGCTAATGACCATTGTTGTAAGTTTTAGCACCATTGTTTTGATGCCAACTGGTTTATTCATGCATGCTCTAAAAGCACCTAGTTTTCTTCAAGGATAACTAATGTTTAGAAGAGAAGTACACTCTAATATGTGTACCTATTATTAGTTACTCATTTTTTTGACATTTGACTTTTTTCTCTTTTTCCTGACTAGTATATCATGTACTTAGTTGGGAGCAGACTGCAATTGAGCACTACTTTATAAATTTTTGATTTTTTTTTTTAAAAAAAAAGTAACTGATATGAGTACATATACTTTATGATTACATAATAATAATGGTGTGTTCATACAACAATAATAAACACATAGAGATAGTAATAGTAAGGGCATGGCCCTTACATACTCCCTGTTCAGACTGAATCATTAGTCTAACAAAGAATATAACAAATATAGAGTTGAATGGCCAAGTGAACATTTATCACTTGATATAGTAATTCTGGGCATTAAGTAGCCACTAAGTTAAAGTGACTGCTTGATAATAGTGGATTAAATGGCTAGTAGTAATACTAGTTGTAGTACATATGATGATAGATTGGACTTATAGTCTGAGTAGATGGCTGTATTGTGAAACACAGCACTGAGGAAGTCAATAGGCTTGATAGAAATAAAAGAATGAATGGTAGAATGATGATTTATCATTCTGTCTAAGATATGGAAAATGATGTATGTACAGTAGTGATACTATACCCATTGTATAATGCTTTTTTTATGTGGGGAGATCTTGGTTCCCTGCTCTAGGAATAGAATTTGTTGACTGATTGTTATCAGTCAATAATGATTTGGAAGTTAATAGTGAGGACAAGCCAGCAGGTGATACTGGTGAGTCCTCAGTATTAGCTGGTAGTTGGTCAACTATTATTTTAGTTGACCTTTATTTGTGTAGTGGCAATAAAGGTGTAGACAAGCTCAACCTGAATGTAGTGGTGGTAGTAGAAGATAAGAAATAGGGCATGTTAGTTGATGCTACTACCTCAGAGAGTTGAGGGCATTCCAGAGGGACTAAATGGAAGTCTCTAAGGTTCTACACATCCCAGAAGTCATAAACTAATAAAGCATACATCTGTCTTCATAGTAAAAATAGATGGATCAGTTTGCCTACTCTGAGCTAGTAAGGTTGATCAATGGGTATTATTTCATGATCTGTAAACTCCCTATTCTCTAGAAAGTGGAAACAAATTAAGTCTTAGTCAGAGGATAGGAGCTATCCACTCCAACCAGACATGGCAAAAGGAACTCCATTATAACATAACTAAGTCACCTGTTATCCAATTTATCAAACATAAACTGATAAATTGGGTCATCAGAGTACATATTGTTGAGATATCAAATCCCAAACATATACATGTGGTCAATCTCAGCTGGATCAACACCATTGTAGATGAACACCTCAGCTACTATGTCAAGTATAAGATTAGCTGAGACTCCTGGTTAAAGGACCAGACATCTATAGTAATAAACAGAGCCTGTTTGAGCAACAAACTGTTGCTCAGAATGCCTCTGGTTCTATAAATCAATATACTCCCAATATAATCCAGAAATACTCATCAAGGCAGCTGCAAGACAGGTAAAGCAAATGAGAGTACTTTGCTTCTTGTCTGGCTTGTCACAGCTAGGTTCCTCTGGTATATGGAAGTGACACAGAGTATACTCATAGATGGATTGATAGTCTACTGCATGTCAAAAGTCAAAAGCAACACTATGGGTAGGGTTACCCATCCCAGGGTTCTTGTGTGAAACTATGAAGCAACCAAGTTGGTTGCTATCAAAGAGGCCAGCATCAACTGGCTGCCTCAGTTTTATTCTCTTGGTTTGGTTGGTCACATTAGATACTCAAGCTGAGTTGAGGTCACAGGTAGGTTGAGTATCCAGAATATCCTGGATAAGGGTAGTAGTTCCAACTGGGTGGTTTTCCAGGTTAAAGTTTATCTGGTAACAGAAATAAATCATAACATTCTCCAGGTTTTCTCTATCCAGCTGTTGAGCTATGATGTATAGCTCATGAATTAAAATAAACCCTTCAGTGGAAGTGTGTATAGATCTATTGACATTGTAGACAAACTTTAATAGTTCATCTAGCTTACTAGTGTTTGTGAGGAGTCCACAAACTGTGTGCTTGTAAACTGGGTTCTTTTTCCAGTCTACCTTATAGTATTTGTGACTGTGCATCTCTTTTTGAGATGCTACAATGGCTGATTCTCCTGCATACATGTTGTTTATATAAGGGCACCAATAGAGATGTGATAATAGTATCCTGCCTATATGGTTGTTATGTGTATGAGAGATCTGCACATTAGCTAGGTCTCTCCAGAGCCTGAAGATATTGGGAATATATCTATTTTATCCAGGCATTATGTTGAGTCAGACATGGCCTCATGGTAGAGGCATAATAGAAGGTCAGGAAGGCAAATTCCTGATATTTTTACCTTTTCTCACCTTAAAATGTTTGATGTCCTCCTTCTCAGAGTCAGAGTTAAAGAACAGGATAGGGTTAGCTGATGTCATAGGCCATAGGCCTACAGACATATAATTCAGAGGTATTTCTGGATCATTGGGAGCAGGTAATGTCCATTCTACTCATATTAACTCCTGACTATAATTGCAGGAGTCAGATGTGAGACCAGGAATACCTAGTCCTGAAGGCTGTATGCCAGACAAAAGGATATTTGCCTGGGTATTGGGTTTGTCCATGTGTATGTCACTGGATAAGAATGGCTCAGGAGCTAAAGTGTCAATATATCTCTACTTTTTGTGCTGAGGCTCCTTAAGCAGGACTGAGGAGTCCATATAAGATAATAGTAGTCAAGTGTTAGCAGCATTCAACATAGAAGGTGTGGGCCAAGAGGGGGCTCTAGATGAGCTGGCCTGTAATAAAGAAAGAACATGAGCTTTAGATCTCAACAAGCTCACTAAAGACAAAGAAAATAGAAGCACAGTTGAGATCTGTGCTAATGACATGGTATCAAAGTGAGTCCTCTTTTTAGAGGAGAACTTCATGGTAGAAGATGATTTTGAGCTAGACTCTTCACAAGTCCTGCCTTTAGTAGTGGCTGGGACTGTCATTGCTGATAATGTCTGAAGGAGGTTGACTATGTTGTTCAACTGCCAGATATGATTATCTATGCTTGCAATTTGTGAATTGCAGTAATGAATAATCTTGATGAGTTTGTCAAGGATCTGAGCAGTTGACTTATTGTACAGATTGACCAAGTCAATGGAGTGATCACTTAGACCCACCTTGTGCAATCAAGCTGCTAGATAAGAGTATTGCTCATTGTGCTACTCCTACAGGATGTCCTGCTCAGTAGCATGTCATTTGTCTTTATTTCTTGATAAGAAAGGCTGTGACATTGTGAGTTGTTGAGCAGTTGACTTGCTTAACAGAGGTGGAGAGTACAGTACTAAGAAGGGATAGAAGAATGTCAGTAGCAGTCCTGGCATTTGGTAAGGTGCCTATGGGTACCATATATAGGAGCTATATGGTATAGACTGGCTAGTGCCAGGCAGAGAGAGCCCAGGCCATGCAGGTGGTGTACCTGTTATTATTGTTGTTGTTGGTGCTATCAGAGTAGATAAGAGTGCATGATATGGATTATACAGGTCAAAATTTTGAGGTTGTAGCTGACTTTGAGGTACCTCAGGGAGGTTGAGAGTGGTGTCTATCTCCCACCCCCTACTAAAACCTGAGATGGGTCCTATAGGGTAGGTCATCAGTGGTACTAAGCTGTTTAGACTGCTCAGTAAGGTCATATGGGGCTGCTAGTTGCTTGATTTGTTGTTTGATGCATTCTGGTACAACATGGTGGTGGTAGAGGGAGAGAAAGAAAAGCGAGATGGAAAATATTGATCTATTTCTATATATAAGGCCATTCAGGATCAATTCTATTTTTAGAAAATTTATAGATTAGATCTCTGTTATTCTTTTTTGGAAAGATGACTATGCTATCTCAAGAAACAGATATCCTACATACTATGTAGCTCTAGATATTGATCTAGAGCTGTGAGATCTATGCAGTTTGTTACAAGTTCCTATGTAGTATGTAATGGTTCAAGAACTCATCGATAACTTGATGATGTATTTGAATTTCTATTGCTGGGATGTTCAAGGAACTACTGGAGAAGACAACGAGATAATAAGGACTCCAACTCTCCTCCCAGAGGAGTTACCAGAGAAGCCTTACCTCGATCCTATCCTTCTAGATGCTTACAACAATCCTCCCTTCAGACAATATACCCTGAATGGGAAAATCATTTGTACGCTCAAAAATTGATCACCTGATGTAGTTGCAAACAGTTGGAAAATTATCGATGATACACTGACCCTATGGCGTCATCCCTATATGGACTTCCAAGGATGAGTGCTTATGCAAGTCCTTGTATGACAGCTCATTACAGGAAGTTACCAGAGTGGAATTATGACTCCAAGAATCCAAATCACCCTGGATGCAATGAAAAATGATTTAGCCACTCTGCCACTCTTGCCGACCCTATCATACACAGACATATCAGTATCTCCACCTTGGCCCATTCCCCCTCCTCTTCCTACCGAGGATTCCATGGACTACTCTACCAACACTAGCAAATCAGCATGAAGCATCTCACAAAGCTAAAGCATCTCCCCAAAGACCAACACAATGGGATATGACTGCTCCTGCTACACTACCTCTCCAGAGCCTATGTAGGAATTATGACTGACATGTATGCTTCTGTTCTCTCACCCCTATGCCATCTTCCATTTGATTACCCTGATGATCAATCTTCTTAATTTCTGAGTCATCATCAGCAAATGTATTATTAGTCATGATTCTTTATGATTGACTTTTATAGTTTTATGATCCATTACCCTAGTAGACGTAAACTTCTGACTTCTTGACTTTGACGTCTAATTAGCAAATGTATTATTAGATTATGATCCCATATGTACATCCTCCTCCCTCATCTCTCTTCATCCCCTCAAACATTTTCTCTTCCCCTTCATCTATTGGACTCAAGAACTTGTAGTATAGTTTATGCAATAACTTTGCCTCTGCCTCATGTACAAGGAACTTCACTATGTAGACTTCTATTGCTTCATATAGTAGAAAAAGAATCTGTATGTATCTAGATAGAACATATATATAGCAAAGAGGTGCTCTCATGGAAGCTTAGCTTCCATCCTGTTTGGTTACTCATCTACATAACTCCTAAGATGCTTTATCTTAGTGAGACGTCTCTCACACCTTCACTGATTGACTTACTGTCAGAAGAAGAACCCCTGTATAATGGAGCTACCCACAAGTTAACCTCATGCATAACGATCTTGGCGAGACATTATTCTCTCTCATGAGTAAATAATCTTATTCTTGCCTCATGACCCCAGTAGAATGAAATGATGGTCGCACCCATTTTGCCTTCGAACCAGATGAGTATTAAGTTGATATTGGGCATATCGATCTTACAAGGGTATGGAGAAGGATGGAGAGAGTCTCCCCTCAGTCCCTTCAGAATAGGACTTGTGTAGTCAGCTTCTCTATGGGAAAACATAAGTATCATTCGCAACAAAAAACTGCTGACCTATAGAGATAGGCACTCATTGCCCTCTGGGAATGAGGTCCTGCCAACAAGCATCCATAACATTAGGATGGAAGCTCTCTTCCTGAACTGGCTGAGGAGCAGAAAGGTAAGCAAATGGTAATAATTGGTTGTGACTGATCAATTAGCCTAAGCACTGCACAAGTTGATCACTCTATGGTAAGAATGGGCATCTTGGAAAAACAGGTCTAAAGATACCAAACTGTCCCCTACTCCTGGAGTGGTTAGGCAAGTATCCGTGATATTTGACTAATCCAAGGAATAGGCCGTCTGATTGAACAGATCGATGTATACTGATCAAAATCAATCCTCGAAATTAAGTCCTTTACTCAAGCACCCTTAGAAGACTTCATCATCTCCAGTGGATGTACAACTACTGAGAAGATAAGTAAACAAAGGCACTACTTATTGGACCTTGAAATATAGGATTCAAGAAGGAAAACTTGAATTAAAATAAACATACCCAAGCTGAGGAAGACCACCAGTCTGGATCAATAAACAAATAGCAAAAACAACCACCTTCGTTACCCCTTTTATGATTGATATGACCAATAATGATGAATATGACATCAAAATGATATTTTAACAACATGATCATAACCACTAATGAAATATAAATAGGTAAAACAAGATTTCTGAACAACAAACTGGACAACAAGAACAACAGAGAAGAAGAAGAGAAAGAGATAGAGCAGACAACACTGCAGAAGAAAATCGAAATCAACTCTGAAATCCTGAATGACCTCATATGCGAATTGAAACAGAAGAAACAAGATCAGTCCACATTGAAAATGAAAATCTCGAATTCTGGAACTGACTCGACCCTGACACCTGACTCCTCCTCTTGGAACAACAACAACAATGAGACTCAAGAAACAGTGAAAGCCGACCAGAGCCTTTTACACTCCCTATCGATTTTGCCCCAACACAAGGAAATACACCAAGACAATCACCTCGAACCCTCTCCTTTGATGAGCACAGAAGCCCTCGACAGATATCCTCATCTCCCAACCCTATACTCCCCGAGCTTTATGACAACTCCACATTATTACAAAACACCTCTTCCACCAACACCACCCAAAGACAACAAATGGTGACTCAGCAAACAAGCCATGACCCAAAGGTCTCCAAACCAAGACCCTTCACTGGCATTACCGATGATTACGAATGATGGAAATCCAACCTCGACCTATTCTTTATTGCTCAACCCAACACATATGATACCAATGTGAAGAAAATCTACTACACCCTACTTACTATGGAAGGACCTGAAACTGAGTGGAAATGAGCCTTTATCAAGGACAAAACAACAAACAACGTCCTCAACCCAGGATCCCTCACTGACTTCAACACTTTGCTCGATACCTCATTCAAACACATCAGTAATAATCTCCGAGGAATTCACAAACTCCAAACTACATGACAGAATGGAAGACCCATTGAGGAATACATCAATCAATTCAAGAATGAACTTGCAATCTCAGGACTCACCGATGTTAACACACAAATCATCTTCTTCCTCCAAGGATTGGACCCACATTACTATACAAGAGTCCAAAACCAGAACCCCAACCAATTCTCTATCAACAACTTCTATGCTGCTGCCAGACAAGTGGCAGGAATGGAGTACCTTCAACCATATGTTTGCTCTTCAAGAGATCATCAACCACAAAGAGAATGCTCTTATCACATGTGGAAAAATTCTACAAAGCACTGCTCAAAAACAAACTATCAACCTTATACATTGACTAGAAAAATCACTGAAGCCCCAGAATACAGTCCCATGGACGTCGACCTTCTCGAACAACTCAATTATGCTCAACACAAAGAAGAAGAATCTAGCGAATACAACGAAAGTGAAACAGAAAGCAAAAGTGATGACAGCGATATCAAATGATATATCTCTGAAAGAGTCAAAGAAGAACTCAATTCCCTTCTTACTGAAGATTACGTGAAACTCAGAGCTGAAGGAAAATGCTTCCTCTGCAAAGAAGGACAACATTTCGCTGCCAACTGCCCTTTCAACAAGAAATTTCGGAAATGACATTCAAAAGGAACAAAAAGGCAAAGCTTCAAAACTAGGAAAGAAAAAGGAAAAGGAAAGAGACCCCAACATCTAGGAAAGCATCAGATCTTCAACGCTGAAGAAACAAGTGATGAGGAAATAGAAAACCCAGGAAATGAGAAGTCAAATTTTACAAAACAGAATTAGGAAGCAAGAACCCGAAAATTCCAGAAGAAGTGAACCAAGTGAATCTCGCAAATGAAAAACAACTATTCCAACTCCCTATCACTATACATCCTCCCTCTGATCCCAACGTTACCTTTACCATCTTACTAGACTCAGGAGCTAGCAATAATTTCATCAACCCCGACTTGGCACGACAATGGAGAATATCTTTGAAATCATTATCAAAAACCATGAAAATCTGAAATGCGGATGGATCGATAAACCATGCAAGTAACTATGTCAACATTGAGTTTACTGTGGATGGACAAAACCAAACTATCAAAGCCATTGTGACAGGACTAGGACAACCCTGAATTATACTAGGAACTCCATGGCTACAACAAACCAACCCTAATATTGACTGGAAAGACAAGACCATTTCTCTTGATCGACAATTGATTTATGAAGAAATATGCAATCAAATCTCTGACGGATATGAATACATCAACTACATTGACATGGACGACGACGAGGACGAACTAAATGTCAAAACCAATACTTCTCAATTATTAGCTCAAAAATATGGCAACAAGAAGTCTGACGACCCTCAAAAAATTGTACCAATGGATTACCACCAATATCTCAACGTATTTTCCAAAAAGAAAGCCAGTAGATTTCCCCTGGATCAAAAATGGAACCACAAAATCGAGTTATTACCTACATTTGAAGCAAAACCATTTCCCAACTACAAACTCACTCTGAAGGAACTTGAAGAGCTGGACAAATTCATTGACAAAAACCTTTCGAAAGGATATATACGATCCTCAAAATCACCTATGGCCTCACCATTTTTCTTTGTATCAAAGAAAGATGGAAAGCTTCGACCATGTCAAGATTACTGATACTTAAATGAACATACGAAGAAAAATGTGTACCCTCTCCCGAATATTGCCACTCTATTCGACCAACTCGAAGGATTGAATTATTTTACGAAGATGGACATCCAAAGTGGATATAACAACATTTGCATTCATCCACCCAATATATGGAAAGCCACCTTCAGAACACCTAGAGGATTATATGAACCTACGGTAATGTTCTTTGGCATGTGTAATTCACCAGCCACCTTTCAGATGATGATGGATGAACTATTCAAACCTCTCATCCGTGCAAAAGGAGTCCTCATCTATATGGATGACATCCTTATTCATGCAGCCACCAAAGAAGAACTAAAATGACTCACACTTCAAGTGTTAGAAGTCCTCCAGAACCACAACCTCTATCTGAAGCCATCAAAATGCGAATTTGAGAAACAAAAAATCAAATATCTCGGTGCCATGATCACTCCTTCAACAATCGAAATGGACCATGTAAAGTTGAAAGGAATAATGGAATGGCCAACACCTATGACAACAAGAGAAGTACACAAATTTATGGGCTTTTGCAACTTCTATCGATGATTTGTACACAATTACTCTAAAATTGCTGCACCCCTAAACTGCCTCATGTCTACTAACATGACATTCAAATGGATGAAGGAGCACGATAAAGCCTTTCAAGAAATGAAAGCCATGTTTAATGAAAAGCCCATCCTAGCAAAAGCAAACCCAGACCTTCCTTATGAAGTAGAAACCGACACATCAGCTTATGCCTCAGGAGCCGTTCTATACCAAAAGAATGCTGCAGGATGACGACAGCCCATTGCATTCCACTCTCAATCCTTCACACCAAGTGAATGGAACTATCATTGCTCAGAGCAAGAATTACTCACGATTATTCAGGCTGTGAAAATCTGGTGACATCACCTCTTAGGAGCACAACATCCAGTCATAGTCTGGACTGACCACGAAAACCTCACTTGATGGAGAAAACCTCAAGACCTTAATCCACAACAACAACGATGGCATGCAACCCTGGAAGAATACAAACCTATGTTGAAACTATGACATATCCCAGGAAAGAAGAATGTTGCAGCCAACACCCTTTCTAGATGACCTGATCTAGCACCCACTGATCAAGATAAACGAAAGACAACTCTCCTTGACAACGATTTCATCAACCTACTCAATGATGATTTATTATGCAAAATCAAGGACAAACAAGACTTGATCGAAATAAAGGAATGGGATACCCCTATGACAGACATACCCTGCAGGAATGGCATACCCATTATACCTAATGATACAGACATATGACGATGCCTTTTACAGGCATGCCACGATCATCCTACTGCAGGACATCCAGGCCAAGCTGAAACACTTAGAAAACTACAACTCCATGCTTACTGGCCACATATGTGTGACTACATAATCAAATATGTCCGAGGATGTAGAGAATGCCAAACGCATAAGATTATATGACAACCAGAACACCTGCTGTTACAACCTATCGAAGGACCCATGAAGACACAACCCTTCTCCCAGATCTCGATGGATCTCATCACCAATCTTCCAAAATCTCACAGATACGATAGTATTTTAGCCATTGTGGACCATGGCTTAACAAAGGGGATAATATTAGTCCCTACAACAAAAATGGCTATGTCATCTCAGATTGCTCAGTTATTAATTGACCATCTCTTCAGAAGATTCAGATTACCTGATAAGGTCATCAGCAATCGAGACCCTAGATTTGCATCCAAATCTATGTGTGCCCTCTACAAAGCACTCCATATCCAACCTGCCTTCTCTACTGCCTATCATCCACAGACAGACGGAATGATGGAATGATTCAACCAGGAAATTGAAACCTACCTAGCCATCTTTATGGCTAATGACCCAAGCAAGTGGAGCAAATACCTTGCCATTTATAAATAAGTGCATAACGATCAACCTCACTCTGGAAGAAAAGAAACTCCCTTCAAACTTTATCAAGGAGAATGACCTAAATCACTTCTATGGAAAGAAGGCCAAACCAACAACCCTGATGCCAATTCCCGAGCCAAGACTTTAATAGCTGCCAGGAACCAAGCCCTCTCAGCACATAACCAAGCACGACAACAGATGATGAAGAAAACTAGTCATCTGCACCTCCCCATGTTTGAAATAGGACAGAAGGTCTGGTTAAATAACAAGAACCTACCCCTATACCAAAAATACTGAAAGCTTATGCCAAAATGAGAAGGACCTTTCAAGATCATCAACAAAAAGTCCCCAGTGGTATTCAAGCCACGACTTCCTTCCCAATGGAAGATACACGACATATTCCATGCATCTCTTCTAATCCCACACACAGAAAATTTTCTGTATGGATGACATCATGAGAGACCGCCACCAGACCTGGACGAAGGAGAAGAAACCTATGAGGTAAAAGCAATTGTAAATCATAAACTAATCAGGAACAGGTTCCACTATTTCATGAAATAGGAAGGCTATCCAACTTCAGAAAATACCTGGGAACCCCCAGAAAACCTGAAAAAGGCAATTGATGTCCTATGATGATATAAATGCCTACATCAACTTCCCTAGACATGCCCCCAACTCCCAAACCAACTGATAACATCACTCAAACCACTACCGACACTGAACGACTCAATCGCTGTTATGGTGAATTTTCAATTAACCTTAAAAGGCACAATTACAGTGTAAGATAACACTGTACACCAAGCAGCAGTAACATTCAACAATCCCTCTAAGTAATACAGACCATGTAACACCAGCGAGCGCACCTTGCAAAGCAAGTGTATCTCTTAGAAGTCAGTGCGTGCAGTGTTAACGACTGCAAGAACATATATATAAAACTAAATGTGTATCTTGAACCGACAATCACAGGTAGTGGCAGCTATGGAATGGCATCGAGACTTAGCAGCAGCAGTCAGGATGTGAATCCTATGACCAGTCATGAGTCCTGGGCCTCTAACTTGGGCTAATGGTCAGGTCTCTAGATGATTGTGAGAAGTGTCTTACTATGTGTGTGTGTGTGCATGCGCTGGTACAGAATGATCTGATGGACCCAGAACGATATATTGTTCATGATTGCCAAGCTTCGCGAAGCACATCTTGACAAATCCAGAATTAGTAGAGTTCCCTAGATGACTCGCCAGATCCACTAGAATCAAATTTGGCTCTTGCAGTGAGCCAATCATAGAATGAATACAGAACCATTTCACATGAGTGCACATGCCTGTTTTTCC